>CM069915.1:29962046-30140802 GCA_036172215.1 Camellia granthamiana | reverse complement strand
GATATTATGATTGGCGATATGATGTTATATGTATTACCCTTGGACATTAATCATTTTGATTGTATTTTGGGAATAGACTGGTTGACTAAATACTGTGCTACCATTGACTGTGCAAGTAAATCTGTTGTGTTTAGACCACCGGGTATGCCTGAAATTACTTTTACTGGGAATGGGGTAGTTTCTCCCCCATATTTGGTTTCAGTTTTGAAAGCCAGAAAACTGCTTAGAAAGGGATGTAGGGGTTATCTGTGTTGTATACTGACTGTATCATCCGATGGAACTAATGTAGAAACTATCCCTGTTGCTTGTGAATTTCCCGATGTGTTTCCAACTGACTTACCTGGGGACTTAGTTGATAGAGAAATTGAATTCACTGTTGAAGTGTTTCCGGGGACACAACATATTTCCAAGACTCCCTATAGAATGTCTACCTCTGAATTGAAAGAATTGAAAACCCAACTTCAGGAACTGTTAAATAAGAAATTTATCCGTCCGAGCACTTCACCTTGGGGTGCCCCAGTTTTCTTTGTCAAAAAGAAGGATGGATCTTTGAGATTGTGTATAGACTACCGAGAACTGAACAAAGTGACTATCAAGAACAAATACCCTCTGCCTCGAATAGATGACTTGTTTGACTAACTTCAGGGAGCCCAAGTGTTTTCCAAAATTGACCTCAGGTCTGGGTATCATCAATTAAGGGTTAGAGCCGAGGACATAGAGAAAACTGCATTCCGAACTAGATGTGGCCATTATGAATTTTTAGTAATGCCGTTTGGGATGACCAATGCGCCTACAGCTTTCATGGATCTTATGAACAGGGTGTTTAAGTCATATCTGGATGACTTTATTGTTGTGTTTATTGATAACATTTTGATTTATTCTAAAGACAGGGAAGAACATAAGAACCATCTGAGAACTACCTTGCAGATTTTGAGAGAGAAGAGGTTGTATGCTAAATTGTCCAAGTGTGAATTCTAGCTTGACAGTGTGGCACTTTTGGGACATGTAATCAACAAGGATGGTGTTTCTGTTGACCCTCAAAAAATTGAAGCTATCGTGGATTGGCCTAGACCGACAAATGTGACAGAAGTCTGAAGTTTTCTAGGACTTGCAGGTTACTACAGGAGGTTTGTGAAAGACTTTTCTAAGCTTGCCATGCCATTGACTCAGTTAACTCAGAAAAATGTGCCATTGGACTGGAATGAACAGAGAGGGGCAGCTTTCCAAGAGTTGAAAACCAGGTTAGTAACTGCACCAATTTTAACTCTGCCCAACAGTACTGATGGGTTTCAAGTGTACAGTGATGCTTCCTATAAGGGCTTGGGGTGTGTATTAATGCAAAATGGAAAGGTGATTGCCTATGCTTCTAGACAACTCCGACCTCATGAAAATAATTACCCAACACACGATCTTGAATTGGCAGCCGTGGTGTTTGCTTTGAAAATATGACGTCACTATTTGTATGGGGTAACTTGTGAGGTATATATAGACCATAAAAGCTTGAAATATTTCTTCACCCAAAAGGAATTGAACATGAGACAGAGGCGAAGGTTAGAACTAATCAAAGATTATGATTTGCAAATCTTATATCATCCAGGAAAGGCTAATACCGTAGCAGATGCCTTGAGCCGAAATCCAGTGCAAATCTGTCATGTTTGCTGTCCAACCGAAAAGAATGGCCGATTGACCTAGAACAAGGTGGGTTGTCAACTGCTATTACCGCTCAACCTACAATTCTTGACGAGATCAAACTGAAACAGTGCAAGGATGAATACTTGAAAAAGATCACGGGGGAATTTGATTCAAAGCCGAGGCCAGGATTTGTGTTTGAGAATGATGTACTAAAATTCCAGAATCGTCTTTGTGTACCCGATTGTGGTGATTTGAGAAGACGTGTTATGACCGAAGCTCACAGTAGTAAGTTTGCTATGCATCTGGGGAACACGAAAATGTATTACAACTTGAAACAGAATTTTTGGTGGCCTGGAATGAAAAAGAGTATTGCAGAAGTGGCTAGATGCCTACATTGCCAACAGGTTAAAGCTGAACATCAACGACCCGCTAGTTTGCTACAACCACTCCCAATACCGGAATGGAAATGGGAGCACATTACCATGGACTTCATTGTGGGATTGCCTCGTTCTTCCCGAGGTATGGACTCTATTTGGGTTATAGTTGATCGTTTAACTAAGTTTGCCCATTTTCTGCCTGTCAAAACTATTTATAATGAGGATAAATTGGCCAATATTTATATGATTGAAATTGTGAGATTGCACGGGGTGCCAGTATCTATTGTGTCTGATAGGGACTCAAAGTTTGTGTCGAGGTTTTGGCAGAGTTTGCAACAAGCATTGGAGACTGAACTGAGACTGAGTAGTGCCTATCACCCACAGACAGATGGACAAACTGAACGGACTAACCAAACTCTAGAAGATATGCTCAGAATGTGTGTGTTAGACTTCTAAGGGAATTGGGAGACCTACTTGTCATTAGCTGAATTTGTGTACAACAACAGTTACCATTCAAGTATTAGAATGGCTCCTTACGAAGCCTTGTACGGAAGAAGGTGTCGCTCTCCGATATGTTGGGCTGAAGTAGGTAACAGACCTTTATTGGGACCAGAACTTGTGCAAGAAACGACCGAGAAAATGAAACTGATACAGCAGCATCTGAAAACTGCACAGAGTCGGCAGAAGAGCTATGCCGATGTTCAAAGAAGAGATAGGGAATATGAAGTTGGAGATCATGTGTTCATTAAGGTGACCCCGATGAAGGGTCAAACTCGGTTTGGTGTTAAGGGCAAATTGGTGCCAAGGTATGTTGGACCTTATGAAGTCCTCAAAAAGATCAATCCGGTATCGTATCGGGTAGCTTTACCCCCAGTAATGGAACATATGCATAACGTCTTTCATGAATCGATGCTACGAGAATACTTGAGGGATCCACTCCACGTCATTGAACCGACACATGTGCTTTTGAAAGATGACTACACTTATGAGGAAAGACTTATCCAGATTGTGAATCGCCGGATCAAAAGTTGAGGAATAAAGAAATACCGTTGGTAAAAGTTGATTGGCAAAACCACGGAGGAACCTATGCAACTTGGAAAATCGAGGAAGACATGGTGAAGAGATATCCGGATTTGTTTCCATTGGACCCAATGTTGATTCAGAATGAAGGTAATTCGAGTTTGGGGGACCAAACTCTTTTAAGGGGGGAAGACTGTAATAACCCCGACCTCTAATTAATGTTAATCCGCACTTAATTATGCCTAACAGTAATTTAGAAGGAATCTGGGATTAATTTGCATATGTATTGCATTAATTCGGTGTTTCTATCTATTTGCTATAAAGTGATCTGTTTATACGTTAACTTTGAACTGCGAATTGAAAGCCTTATTGGCGACTGATTCAGAAATTGATTAGTGTGTTATACTAGTTAGATTTTACGTGATTTTATGGTAGACTTAATTAAAATTCGATTTGGAATGTGTAAATTAGATTAAATAATATTGAATTGCATTAGTTTGCCTAATTACACAAATGCCACTTAGTGGCTTGATTTGAGACCAACTTTAGCACACCTTGTTACACTTAGAAGCATCTCTCCTCAGCCATTTTCTTGACCAAACCGTAGGAGAGAGAGAGAGTAGGAGAACAAGATTGAGTTCATCTAGAATTTTGCTTGAACTTAGAAGAATTGAAGGCAACTTGGAAGATTAGGCTAAGCTTGAAATTGAAGACCTAAAGGTAGAGAATTCATCCTTTTAATTATGAATGTGAGTTGTTCTTGCTAGGTTCATGGTGAAATTGGTATTTAAAGTCAAGATTTAGCTCAAAGTGTGGTTTTGAGAGTCCATCCATGCATGCATACATAAATTTCCATGCTTTGAGTTTGAATTCTAAGATTTCTTCCATGCATGCGTTAATTTCACTCGCATTATGGTCATTCATCTTGTTGTCCATCAAATTATCAAGTTTGATCATGTTTTGGAGGGTTTGGATTCAATGAGATTCTTGCATGTTGTATTAATGGCATGTTCATAGAGTTCATGTTGATTTTGCACAAATTGGGTTGCTCTTGGGCCATGATTTCTTGAAATGATTTTTAATACATGTTGTTTTATGAGTTATTATATGTTTCCTCAAATATTGGCTCAGAAAAATGAGTTTTGAAGGTTTAAAGGTTGAGTTTCATGCTTTGAGGTCAATCTGGATTTTCCAGAAATTTGACCCACTGTAACACGCCCGCGAGGGACCTCGCTACAGTTCGGACTCGATTTTGTTGCGGTTCCAAATCTCGAACCAAAGAGTCCAAATCCGGCAAATCGTTTTGAGAAAAACAGATTTTTTGAAAGAAGTGCCAAACATGGACTGCTTTGCCAGATAACAGAGTCGCCACCTAAATATTTTAAAATGGGAAATTTAGGAAACCCTGACTCGGTGCCAAAAGGCCACGTGTCCGTCATCACCAAAGTTGGCTCGGGAACTTGGGTACAATTGGGGAAGGTCACATCGTGAGCACCCCCGCTCGCCCGGTCAAAGACCGGCCTCTACTAACCATGATATCTGTTTTTGAAAACATTGTGAGTTCTTATTCCGGTTATTAGCCTAGGTTACTATGTGATGCGCACAGCATACAAGTATAGATTGGGCCGTCTGAATTGGAACAAAACATTTCATGTTTGTTTGTTTGGAAAATGGTGTGATGGTGCTACCCGCAGGTAGGCTAAAATGTGGATTTGCCACCTTCAGGTGGGCTTAGAAAACATGATTTTGCCACTATCTAGTGGGCTTAACAAACAGTCAGTGCATTGTCCCAATTCAAATAACTCAACCTCCACCCACAGGCATTCAAGGCAGTTATATCACATAAGCACATAGCCTCATGGTAAGCATGCTATCATGGCAGTCACTTACACGCATGCAAGGATGCTAAAGCATAAACACTCACCGAGTACTCCAAGCCAAAACAGAAACTACATTAGAAATCATGCATGATCCTAAGTATACAGAATGCCTAATGCAACACATGCAAAAATGCAAACTAATGGCAAGCTCGGCTATTCTAAATATGGCATATGAAATGCTACAGCTATCAAGTACTCAATTTGGAATTGAAATACAGATGCAGTTTGTATGATGCGCCGAGCCCGGTGCGTGCAAAACAGATGAATGATGCAAACATGCTGCCATACTGTATGCTAATTGAAATATGCCCTATATCTAAACATCGTAAGCAGATAAATAAAAGGGAGAAAGAAATGGGGGTTGGAAGACATACATCACACTCACACACCCTTATTACAATTATGCCCTCGCGCAGAGGGTCCGAATAAATAATACAGACCGAAATAAAAGAATATTACAGATTCTGATTAATACAGATTTCTAATTAATTAACAAATTAATTTAAGAAAGCCGTAAAGCTGGCATGCAAGCCAGGGACCGCCTTGCTTCTGATGAATGCCGCCTGTTTGGGCTGCCTTGTGCGGAAATCCATTGGGATGTCCCAATTAGCCTCTGTTTACAATGTTTCTCGAAATGCGCGCCGGACTCCGAAAAGTTGCTGTTTCTGGGTTTTGCTGCAACAGAGAGCAGGAAAAGGGCATAGCAATGTATTTCACAAATATATGCATGTCTCGATCCTCGTGCCACCAATCACGCATATCGATGCATGATGGCCGAGGAGTCGAATTGCACGGCTCAATATCGGATGAATGCAGATGAATGCTACAAAACCTAACTCCATCATGGGTTATCCGGAGTGTTGGTGACTTGGGAATTGAGACCCGTTCCGTCACTCGGAGTACGAAACGTGCCTCGTTTCCCGTGCCCGGGCTAACACCTATCCCGGACACGATGCAATATGCATGATATGCATGAAATGCAACTAACATACAATCCTAGCATGCGCAATGCTATGAAAATGAGATGCCTCGAAATGCGTGCCCACTGGCATGCAAACCGAGGCGATGACATAAAGGCACGAAATGCAATGATGGGCTTACACCAATATGAGAGGGCCTCAGCCACACTCACACAGGATGCCGGAATGACATGCGAAATGTAATGATGGGCTTATACCAACGTGAAAGGGGCCTCAGCCACACTCACATAGGATGCCGGAATGATAAGAATGAGGTGCCTCGAAATGCGTGCCCACTGGCACGCAAACCGAGGCAATGATGAAATGCAAATCGGATAAAACAGAGTGCCTCGAAATGCGTGCACGCGGGCACGCAAACCGAGGCAGAGGCATACGCAATGCAAACCGGATAAAACAGAATGTCTCGAAATGCGTGCACACGGGCACGCAAACCGAGGCGGAGGCATACGCAATGCCAAACGGATAAAACAGAATATCTCGAAATGCGTGCACACGGGCATGCAAACCGAGGCAAAGGCATACGCAATGCCAAGCGGATAAAACAGAGTGCCTCGAAATACGTGCGCTCGGACACGCAAATCGAGGCAATGATGAAATGGGATGTAAATCGGATAAAACGGAGTGTCTCGAAATGCGTGCACACGGGCACGCAAACCGAGGCGATGATATGAAGTGCAAATCGGATAAAACCGAAGTGCCTCGAAATGCGAATCGGATAAAACCGAAGTGCCTCGAAGTGCGTGCACACGGGCACGCAAACCGAGGCGATGCTAAAATGAACTGCGAATCGGATAAAACCGAAGTGCCTTGAAATGCAAATCGGATAAAACCGAAGTGCCTCGAAGTGCGTGCACACGGGCACGCAAACTGAGGCGCCGCTAAAATGAAATGAAATGGCATACGGAATGCAAATTGGGCTTACGCCAACATGAGAGGACCTCAGCCGCACTCACATAAGCTGCCGTCGGGTGAAAACAAAGTTGCCTCGAAATGCGTGCCCGCGGACACGCAAACCGAGGAATGCATAAAATGGCATACGAAATGCAGTGATGGGCTTACGCCAACACGAGAGAGCCTCGGCCGCACTCACATAGGCTGCCAGCGGATAAAAAATAAAGTGCCTCGAAATGCGTGCACACGGGCACACAAACCGAGGCAATGGCATACAAGCATGAAAATGCAAATTGGGCTTACGCCAACATGAGAGGGCCTCAACCATACTCACATAGGCTGCCGGCGGATAAAACGAGGCTGCCTCGAAATGCGCGCACACGGGCACGCAAACCGAGGCGAGGCTCTAAAGCACCAAAATGACATGCGAATGAGATGTGGCGAATGGCATAAGGAAGATGCAAAATTCAGCAACTAAAATAATGCAAAAACAGCCCCCAAATTATGATAAAATTGCAACCGATGCCCAAAATGCGATGAAATGCACTCGAAATGGCCTACAGCCCTATTAAACATACAGAATATGGACATGGAATGAAAAACAGTGGCAAGGCAGCCCCTAAACTAGCATTTTATCAGCACAAAGCAAGGCCAAATAATGCTCACAAGTATGGAAACAAAAGCTTGCAAAAATACGGTAAAAGAGGGGAATTACAAAGCAAGTGATATGTACAATGCTCAAACCCAAAAAATCAGTTCTACAACATTGAAGATGGAACAAAAATATGCACAAATGCAAGAGATGACAACCTCTAAATCAGTATGTATATATGCTAAACATAGCATGCAAAAAGGGGCTATAAAGAGAGGTATCATGAGCAATGACCAAACCACTTAAGACCCTTGACAAAAAGTGTAGAATAGACCAAAACAAGACACTCTCTAAGCCTGATGGAGGCTCAAAACAGTAGCTAAACAAGTCTAACAAAGAATGCAAATTTACGGTAAAATGAAAGGATTTCAAAGGAAGTACCAAAAATATACACCAAATGTCTTAAGACCCTAAACAAAACATGACAAGGAGACAAAAATAAGGCTTTATCTAGGCCTGATGAAGGCCAAAATCCGGAGCCAAATGAGTCTAGAAAAGCATGCAAATTAATGGCCTAAAGAGGGATATTGAAAGAGGTCTATCATGGAGACACCAAATGAGGTTGAGCCCTTCTACAATGTTGTAGAGGGGCTCAAAATAAGCACAAAACCAGTAGGGGTCAGAGCCCAAAACAAAAAGGAAATGGGGTAAATATTTGACTCAAGATTATGCAAGAAAAAGGGATTTGAATGCTTACCCTTGAAGACAATTCTTTTGCTGCCTTGTAGCCTCAATTTGCTGATCCTTAGGCCTTGAAGAAGCTCCCTTTGTCGCTGAAATGGAGATGGTGGAGGTAGAGCTTGGAGTTGATGAAGGAATGGAAGCAAACTTGGATGTTTGAAGCTTGGAAATGGAGGGGGAGAGGAGAGGTGTGTATGGAGCTCTCAAAGGGTTTTTTCTAACCCTCCCACCAGCTGGAAGTTGCTGGTTTTTATGGCCAAAAAGGTGGAAATATCTTTCCCCAAATATCTAGATATTTTGAGGGCAAAATATCTAGATATTTTGAGGGCAAAAAAAAAAAGATTTTGTTCGGCCACGAAGTGGGAATCTGAGACCGCAGTGTTCCTCGGAATGATGAAACAGAGGTACCTGCCAAAATTGAACAAAAACTAATGCAAAATGAATGCTCGGGGCCAAAACCGCGTGGTTCGGGATCCCGAAAATGGGCTGCCGGGCACCGGAAGTGGTGTTCGGCTGCGAAGTGGGTCTCAGAGACCCCAGTGTCCCTTAAATGGGAGTAAATGAGATGCATGCCAAAAACCGGAGAAATCGGAGATGGTTGGGCGGTCCCGAACCGAGGCACACGGCCTAACGGCTCTGAAAACCGGGAACCGGGCTCCGAAATGGGAAAAATGGCCTACGGCCATGAAAAGTAGCCCACGGCCACTGAGAGATAGTCTACGGGACCACTCCCTCCCCTCAGGAAAGAAAACAGAGAAAAACCGAGCCTGGTTCGCAAACCGAGACAAGGCACGAAGAAGGTTCGGGAGTCCGGAGGCAGGGCGCACGGCCGCGACTCTGAGACTACTGAACGAGCACAGTATGCAACATCACCTAGCGCTCAATCGGTGACGTCTGAGTCTTAAGGTCGGTCAAAAATGGGGTGTCTACAGTTGCCCCTCTTTGGCAGAACTCGGAAGTCAAGAAATGACGTGAGTGAATGTCAAAGCCCAGAGACGACCCATTTTTGACAAGGCCGAAGACTTAGACAATCATACAAGATAAGCAAAGAATGTGCCCGCAGGCGTGCCCGCAGGCAAAGGGGGCAAAATGCAAAACGATATGCAGGAAGATTTTGATAATTGGACTTATACGCTACGCGAAGCCGGTTTGAAGATTGGACTTATACGCTACGCGAAGCCTGTTTGAAGATTGGACTTATACGCTACGCGAAGCCTGTTGAAGATTGGACTTATACGCTGACGCGAAGCCGGTTGACGAATGGAGTGAGCAAAGTGTGATGGATACACTATATGAACAAAGTGTGATAGATGCACTTAGTGAACAGAGTGTGAGTGTGTGATTGATACACCAAAAGAACGTGTGTGATTGATACACAAAGCGAGTGGGTGTGATTGATACACAAGGTAGGCATAGTGTGATAGATACAAAGCGAGTGTGTGTGATTGATACACTAAATGAATGAAGTGAGCAAAGTGTGATGGATACACTAAAGGCGAACACGTAGTGTGATAGATGCACTTAGTGAACAAAGTATGATGGATATACTAAAAGCGAATACAAAGTGTGATAGATGCACTTAGTGAACAGAGTGTGATTGATACACTAAAAGTGAACACAAAGTGTGATAGATGCACTTAGTGAACAAGTATGATAGATATACTGAATGCGAACACAAAGTGTGATAGATGCACTTAGTGAACAAAGTGTGATTGATACACAAAAAGTGAACACAAAGTGTGATAGATGCACTAGTGACAAAGTATGATTGATATACTGAATGTGAACACGAAGTGTGATAGATGCACTTAGTGACAAAGTATGATTGATATACTAAAAGCGAACACAAAGTGTGATAGATGCACTATGTGAACAGAGTATGATTGATATACTGAATGTGAACACGAAGTGTGATAGATGCACTTAGTGACAAAGTATGATTGATATACTAAAAGCGAACACAAAGTGTGATAGATGCACTATGTGAACAGAGTATGATTGATATACTGAATGTGAACACGAAGTGTGATTGATGCACTTGGTGAACAGAGTGTGATTGATACACTAAAAGTGAACACGAAGTGTGATAGATGCACTTAGTGAACAGAGTATGATAGATATACTAAAAGTGAACACGAAGTGTGATAGATGCACTTAGTGAACAGAGTATGATAGATATACTGAAAGTGAACACGAAGTGTGATAGATGCACTTAGTGAACAGAGTATGATAGATATACTAAAAGTGAACACGAAGTGTGATAGATGCACTTAGTGAACAGAGTATGATAGATATACTGAAAGTGAACACGAAGTGTGATAGATGCACTTAGTGAACAGAGTATGATAGATATACTGAATGAGAACACAAAGTGTGATAGATGCACTTAGTGAACAGAGTATGATAGATATACTGAAAGTGAACACGAAGTGTGATAGATGCACTTAGTGAACAGAGTATGATAGATATACTGAATGCGAACACAAAGTGTGATAGATGCACTATGTGAACAGAGTGTGATGGATACACTAAAAGTGAACACGAAGTGTGATAGATGCACTTAGTGAACAGAGTATGATAGATATACTGAATGAGAACACAAAGTGTGATAGATGCACTATGTGAACAGAGTGTGATGGATACACTAAATCAATGAAGTGTGATACAAAAAACGAGAATGTATGTGATAGATACACAAAATGAGTGAAGTGTGATTGATACACTGAGTGAGAGTGTAATAGATACACAAAAGCGAATATGTGCGTGATAGATACACAAAATGAGAATGTGTGTAACAGATACACAAAATGAATGAAGTGTGATTGATACACTAACTGAGAATGTGTGTGATAGATACAGAAAATGAAAGAAATGTGATTGATACACTAAGTGAATGATCTCAAACAGAACTTCTTTGAATGATCCGTACATACAATATCGTGCATGACTGAGAAAGAAACTTGACAGGTACAATGCATTACAATGCATGATGCTTATGGAAAGCAATAAATGGACAAAGTGGCGCTTTAGAAAGCACCTCATGAGGTGAGTGGCGGTGAACCGCTCTACTCCGACGGGGATCTCCCCTCGTGCTCTTCGAACACTTTACCTTGAACTCACAGTACAAAGGCTCAGGAATGCTAACAAGTAACAATATCTGTATGTAGGAGCTACGGCTGCCGCTTGTCTTCCTGATCATATTCACAACTTTCCCTATTCTCCAACGGGGTGACAGACTAGGTTGGTTCAGTATCCAGAATTGAGGTGCATACACGCTGTCTCAACCTATGGGGCTTCCATACAGATTTCAAGCCGAGGGCACGCCTCTGGGTATTTAAACCAGACTTTAGTCTCGGAAATCCCGAACCTTTGCGTTCTAGGCCACGGCCATTCGAACTCTAGTTTCCACCGTCGCAGTTGGTCTCCTAGGAACTCATTGCAAACGCAGTCAAGATGCATCTGGCAGGGGCTGATACTTAGAGAGAGCATTTCTGATCGCCATTCTGGCTTGAAGTAGACTTGATCTTGAGCTTGAGGTAGAGGCACACTCATACTTCGAAACATTGGCAAGACCTGAAGAGGTACACACGGAATGTAGTCTCGGAACTTACTGAAGTTGGAACAAACTCAGATGCCCGACATTTTCCTCTTTTGCTTTTGCTTTGCAGCCCGAAACTCATAGCTTTAGATAGGTCCTGGTTTTACTGTTCTCATATGACCTGGGTTGAACCCTGTGGTTTTGCGAAAGAACAAATTCTGTTTTGCACAAATGTGGAGAACGGCACGGCACTCGGAGCACAAAACGATTTTTATTTTTTGAAAATGAGAAAAGGATTCTCAACCAGGTATTGAGCCTACAACTGAATACAGCACACTACGACTCAACAAGAAAACAAAAGGCACACAACCTAGACACATCGAGTAACACTCGAGACGACTCAAAACAAGGATCGAGATAAATAAAAAGACACGACACTCAGACGTGCACAGGGAGCCTGTTTCACCGGGTATATGTCCCACCCTTTCTTATTTGTGATTCTCACATCACTCGGCCCTCAAGCTCGGTTTTTCTGAAAAAGCCCTTTTCTCACTTTTCCTCTCATCGCACATCTCTCTATTCTTCAATCTCTCATTTTTCATCCCTCCCCTGGGTGGTTAATGGATAAATAGCAAGTTGTGGGCTTTTGCCCCTGGTATTCTACCAGATTCTCTTTCTTCCGCTCACAGCTAGTGAATTCCTCCCACAGAGGGGTTGCGCTACATTTGGGTGTGTAGCAAATCTGCAGCTGACATCGATTGATGATGCTTTGCTGGGGAGTTTGGACGTGATCAGGTCTGTCCAGAGAAAGGAGTGGAATATCTTGCCCCATTCTATTTCGTGCTTCGCACTTGGCTTGATACCTCGTTGCTTGGAGGATGTGAGAGAGCTTTCAGCCCATTGTTGTGCCCTTTCCTGGCGAATACGGTGCCCTTTCCGGCGAGTAGAGTGCCCTTTCTAGCAAGTATTTTGACAATGGGGAAAGACAGGAAGCCTGACTCAATTGTGCCCCTAGTTCATCATTTTGACCATTTTTTGTTTTAGTTTTCTCCTAAAAAAATTTGACCAAAATGAGAGTTAAATTAACATGCTTGTTCATTTTTTGATTTGAAATCATGCAAGTCAGGCTATGAGCACTGAAAATTTTCCTTTTTCGGGTCCAAGAAATGGTCCAGTTTTTGGGGAAGATGGAACAATTTTCGAGAAAATTAGTCAACCTCAGTAAAAATTCTCAAAAACTATCTTTGCAAATGGCCACTGCTCAACAAGCATAGAACCCACTCTCGAGATGCACAACCTCAGACCCGGAGGAAAATTTCCCCTTGCTTGGAGAGAGCTGCATGGCAACGGAAAGTTGCCCCTTGTTTGAACGGCACCGCGGCGCATTGAATGGCAACGGAAAGTTGCCCCTTGTTTGGATGGCACTGCAGCGCATTGTAGTCAGTCCTCAGAGAGATGATTACAACCGTACTCTCGGATACAGAGAAGACAAGGATGGTCAAAACCATTACATGGACATAATTGAGTTTGGAAGTGTTTACGGCTGGACTTCAGAATGAAGTTGCCTACGTATCCCAAAGATGGGAATCAAGCCTTACGTAGTTCGGGGTTAAGGTACACTCGGGTATTTAACCTCTCCTTTTTATGCTCTAACTTTTGCCAAGGCGCCTGTTGCAGGTTTTCGACCTTGCGAGCTTTGTTTTTCTTTTCTTTTCAATTCTTTTCTTCTTTTTTCTTTTCTTCTTTTTTTTTTTTGCATTTTTCTTTTCTTTTCTTTTGCATTTTTTGTATCTTTGCATTTTTTCTTTTTTTCTTTTTTCATTCTTTTCTTCGCTCTAACTTTTGCCTGGGTCGCCCTTCCGGGTTTTCGGCCCAGCGAGCCTCTCGAAGGGTAAAAGTGTAACAAGTCCATGCCAAATGGTTTTGAGATTGGAGCCCTCTGTACCCAAGAGAGTGGCTGTTGTATTGATTAGCAGAAAGATCCACCTTTGACTCTTCGAGCACATCGGACATTTTTGCCCCTAGTTCGAGGGGTGCTTCTGTTCTAGCTTCGCAAGCTTCTTCTGATGAGGTCCGATCTTCTTGATCTGACTTCGGTGCCTCTTGTTCGAGGGTTGCTTCAAATC
Organism: Camellia granthamiana; assembly: GCA_036172215.1. NCBI lineage: Eukaryota > Viridiplantae > Streptophyta > Magnoliopsida > Ericales > Theaceae > Camellia > Camellia granthamiana. Next base: position 30,127,025 of record CM069915.1, on the reverse strand, counting down.
TGCCCCCACAGGCCTTGCATTGTGGTCGACCATTGAACATTCTGAATGCACGTCCAAGGTTTGAAAACAAAGGGGAGGGGGCGAGTCTCGAGGCTGAGAGCGATCCTAAGCTGCACAATCTCAAGAGCGATTCCACACATGTCTTCGCAGGACCGCGCAAAACATTTTTTGAAAGTTTTTAAGAAAGCGACAAATCGCTCGCGCTGAAGACAGTGTAGGACCAATCTGGATCAAAGCTAGGGTCCTTCCCAGTACTCACACTAACAAGCATGATTTCATTCATTAAGGGCTCAGCACGCCTCTCTTTCTCTCAATTGATCAAAGTTTTGCAAATCCCGAGGAATTCCTCCCTCTTTGTTTTCACTGCAGTGTTCAAAAAGTTTTGAAAAACTTAGGTCATTACAATGACTTCAAGGCACAAGAGAGCAGGTGGAATGCACTGCCATTTCATTCAAATCCCGGCACAACTAGCACACGGCAGAAGCAAAGGCGAGAACGTGGAAATCACTGCTGTTTCATTCAAAATCTGTTGGCATAACTGGCTCCCTGGCAGAAACAGACTCAAGACAAAACGGAAAGACAAACACAAAACAAAACGGTGATACCCGAGGTAACACCCCCCGGAATCACCCGACTCCTATATAACGGGACTGACTCGATACAACAAGATAGACCCAAAACAAAAGAGACTGACTCAAAACAAAAGGACAGACTCAAAACAAAACAAAAGGCTGACCCAATACCCAAGTCAAAATGCAAAATTAACAGCACTTGTACATTGCTCAAAACAGTGCGTGTCATTCCCACGTCTGGAGTTAATCGAGCGCCACCCGCAGCTGGTTCATCCCCCGATCACATAGTCGCCTTATTCCCCCACAGGTTCACTGATCAAGTGCCGATAGACTTTGCAAGACTGGTACGGTGATGACCTTGTTGTCGATCAGATTTTGTAATTCGTGACAAAGACGAAGGCACCTGTCAGTGTCATGGCCAGCTCGTTGATGGAAGGCACAGTAGGCAGTTGGGTTATGTGAGGGAGGGGGTTTCTTTGGTAATGGTTGTGGCTCCAGGGGCTTCAGATACCCCTTTCTAATCAGGACCCTCAAGGCCGCTGATAGAGACATGTACAGTGGGGTGAATACCCTCTACCCCCGAGGTAGATAGTCCGAAGTTTGGGGGTTTGAAGAAGATGCGCCAACAAAGAGGTCGGCAGGCGCTGGCCGGGTTTGCTGATCTCTTCCGAGCACGGGATTAGAGTTGAAAGGAACATTCCTGGTACAACGGCTCTTCTCCCGGCTTGCCCTTTGATTCAAACTGCCCCCAACTTGGGCGGCAAAAGTGTCATCCACAGTTTTTGCAACAACTGCGAGGACTTGCTCTTTGTTCAGTCCTTCGGCTTTCAAAACCTCAACAGCCAACAGAAGATGCTCATGGGGATCCATGTCTGCCCCTATCTTGTTCTTTCCACTCGCCTCCACTTTGCCAAGGGATTTGCTTCCTCCTAATGCAGCCCGTCCCAAGCTTGGGGAGCCTTTTGACATGAACTCCCTGGTATGTGACGTGGTGGATGACGGAGCCAAAACTCCAAAGGTTAGATCTGCCACAGTTCTCTGAAGATCTTCGATCATCCTCATCAGCTCAGAAGTAGTGGACTCACGGGTTTGAGATGATTGGGGCTCACGTGCATCCATCGTGCTTAAGCCCATGCTTTCTGGGATAAACGTCTCGGGCTCGAGTATATGGGTCGGGGGGTATAACTGGGGTTGTAGGTGGGCGGCAGTGTATGGCTGAGGTTGAGATGTGAATGAGGTACTTGGTCCTTTGGGTTTTGAAATTGAGCTATTGTCCGGTTGTCAATGAGATTCTGGATCTCATGACGAAGGCGGTAGCAACCATCGGTGCCATGGCCGCGCTGTTGATGATATACACAGTATTTGCTGGGGTTGTGTTTGGCAGGGAGTGGATTTGGCAAAGGTTGAGGATTAAGGGGTTTGAGATGCCCTCTTTCCATCAAGACTTTGAATGAACTGGTTAGGCTCATATAGAGGGGGGTGAAAAATCTACCCTGAGCTCGGGCTGGGCTGGCTGGTTGTGAGGCAGATGCCCCAGATGGGCGCTGCGTTTCAATACTGGTCTCAGCCTGCATGGCAGTTCCCTGATTTGACACTGCTATCATAGCCACAAATTCTTCCGAACCTTGTGCCATCACGGGTCTACTGATGATGTGACTGGTGACTATCGGATCAGATGCACAAATGAACCCTGTCTGGCCCTTTTTTGCCTTATCACTGGTGAAGGAAAACTAGTTGCCCTTGAACTGAATCTTTGACCTAACAAAGCCTATCAGCACAAGTCCAGTGTACTCGAGGGATATTGAAGCCTTCTGAAACTATGGTTCCAGAACTACCTAGCAAAAGAGAAAACATGCAGCATCTCAGCCTGACTTCACCAGAACAGATATGAACAAAGCTGAATGAGTGTGCTCTCTACTGAATTCTGCCCAAATCTCTGCCCTGTAAACTGATACCCTCGGGTAAAACTGACTCCCAAAATACAGATGCCCGCAGGCTTGATACCCAAAATACTGAATTGGTGCCCGCAGGCCTGATGCCCAAACTCAACTGATGCCCGCAGGCCTGATGCTCAAACTCAAACACTGATACATGCATTCCCTGTAGAGCCGCACTCTAACAAGCACATAACAGATAAATGAGAGCCAAAACACCCCTATGTTGGGGTAGGGTTTCCCTGTCCTATTTTGTCAGGAACTAGGGTTTTACTACGCACGCAGCGGCTTCAAACAACCTATAAACGGGTAAGCAACCTGTCCTAGTTTGGAATGGTCACTATGGATCCGAATATGCACTAGGTCGAATGGTCAAAAAGGGTGCCCCGGTAAAACCGGGGTTTGTGTTCCCATGCTGTCAGAGCCCAGAGCCGATCAGCCTTATGGACATGACTTGACAAGACAAGCCTCCGGCAAATCGTTCGGGAATGGCGTATGGCAAACACGGTGTCCTAGGCGCACCAATGCAAATGCAATGCAAAGAAACACACAAGTGTAGTCAAAAGCAGATATCATGAGTTCGAGTCAAGTTCTCTAAATCCCCAACGGAGTCGCCAGAAACTGTAACACGCCCGCGAGGGACCTCGCTACAGTTCGGACTCGATTTTGTTGCGGTTCCAAATCTCGAACCAAAGAGTCCAAATCCGGCAAATCGTTTTGAGAAAAACAGATTTTTTGAAAGAAGTGCCAAACATGGACTGCTTTGCCAGATAACAGAGTCGCCACCTAAATATTTTAAAATGGGAAATTTAGGAAACCCTGACTCGGTGCCAAAAGGCCACGTGTCCGTCATCACCAAAGTTGGCTCGGGAACTTGGGTACAATTGGGGAAGGTCACATCGTGAGCACCCCCGCTCGCCCGGTCAAAGACCGGCCTCTACTAACCATGATATCTGTTTTTGAAAACATTGTGAGTTCTTATTCCGGTTATTAGCCTAGGTTACTATGTGATGCGCACAGCATACAAGTATAGATTGGGCCGTCTGAATTGGAACAAAACATTTCATATTTGTTTGTTTGGAAAATGGTGTGATGGTGCTACCCGCAGGTAGGCTAAAATGCGGATTTGCCACCTTCAGGTGGGCTTAGAAAACATGATTTTGCCACTATCTAGTGGGCTTAACAAACAGTCAGTGCATTGTCCCAATTCAAATAACTCAACCTCCACCCACAGGCATTCAAGGCAGTTATATCACATAAGCACATAGCCTCATGGTAAGCATGCTATCATGGCAGTCACTTACACGCATGCAAGGATGCTAAAGCATAAACACTCACCGAGTACTCCAAGCCAAAACAGAAACTACATTAGAAATCATGCATGATCCTAAGTATACAGAATGCCTAATGCAACACATGCAAAAATGCAAACTAATGGCAGGCTCGGCTATTCTAAATATGGCATATGAAATGCTACAGCTATCAAGTACTCAATTTGGAATTGAAATACAGATGCAGTTTGTATGATGCGCCGAGCCCGGTGCGTGCAAAACAGATGAATGATGCAAACATGCTGTCATACTGTATGCTAATTGAAATATGCCCTATATCTAAACATCGTAAGCAGATAAATAAAAGGGAGAAAGAAATGGGGGTTGGAAGACATACATCACACTCACACACCCTTATTACAATTATGCCCTCGCGCAGAGGGTCCGAATAAATAATACAGACCGAAATAAAAGAATATTACAGATTCTGATTAATACAGATTTCTAATTAATTAACAAATTAATTTAAGAAAGCCGTAAAGCTGGCATGCAAGCCAGGGACCGCCTTGCTTCTGATGAATGCCGCCTGTTTGGGCTGCCTTGTGCGGAAATCCATTGGGATGCCCCAATTAGCCTCTGTTTACAATGTTTCTCGAAATGCGCGCCGGACTCCGAAAAGTTGCTGTTTCTGGGTTTTGCTGCAACAGAGAGCAGGAAAAGGGCATAGCAATGTATTTCACAAATATATGCATGTCTCGATCCTCGTGCCACCAATCACGCATATCGATGCATGATGGCCGAGGAGTCGAATTGCACGGCTCAATATCGGATGAATGCAGATGAATGCTACAAAACCTAACTCCATCATGGGTTATCCGGAGTGTTGGTGACTTGGGAATTGAGACCCGTTCCGTCACTCGGAGTACGAAACGTGCCTCGTTTCCCGTGCCCGGGCTAACACCTATCCCGGACACGATGCAATATGCATGATATGCATGAAATGCAACTAACATACAATCCTAGCATGCGCAATGCTATGAAAATGAGATGCCTCGAAATGCGTGTCCACTGGCACGCAAACCGAGGCGATGACATAAAGGCACGAAATGCAATGATGGGCTTACACCAATATGAGAGGGCCTCAGCCACACTCACACGGGATGCCGGAATGACATGCGAAATGTAATGATGGGCTTATACCAACGTGAAAGGGGCCTCAGCCACACTCACATAGGATGCCGGAATGATAAGAATGAGGTGCCTCGAAATGCGTGCCCACTGGCACGCAAACCGAGGCAATGATGAAATGCAAATCGGATAAAACAAAGTGCCTCGAAATACGTACACGCGGGCACGCAAACCGAGGCAGAGGCATACGCAATGCAAACCGGATAAAACAGAATGTCTCGAAATGCGTGCACACGGGCACGCAAACCGAGGCGGAGGCATACGCAATGCCAAACGGATAAAACAGAATGTCTCGAAATGCGTACACACGGGCACGCAAACCGAGGCAGAGGCATACGCAATGCCAAGCGGATAAAACAGAGTGTCTCGAAATGCGTGCGCACGGACACGCAAATCGAGGCAATGATGAAATGGGATGTAAATCGGATAAAACGGAGTGTCTCGAAATGCGTGCACACGGGCACGCAAACCGAGGCGATGATATAAAGTGCAAATCGGATAAAATTGAAGTGCCTCGAAATGCGAATCGGATAAAATTGAAGTGCCTCGAAGTGCGTGCACACGGGCACGCAAACCGAGGCGATGCTAAAATGAACTGCGAATCGGATAAAACCGAAGTGCCTCGAAATGCAAATCGGATAAAACCGAAGTGCCTCGAAGTGCGTGCACACGGGCACGCAAACCGAGGCGATGCTAAAATGAACTGTGAATCGGATAAAACCGAAGTGCCTCGAAATGCAAATCGGATAAAACCGAAGTGCCTCGAAGTGCGTGCACACGGGCACGCAAACTGAGGCGATGCTAAAATGAAATGAAATGGCATACGGAATGCAAATTGGGCTTACGCCAACATGAGAGGACCTCAGCCGCACTCACATAAGCTGCCGTCGGGTGAAAACAAAGTTGCCTCGAAATGCGTGCCCGCGGACACGCAAACCGAGGAATGCATAAAATGGCATATGAAATGCAGTGATGGGCTTACGCCAACACGAGAGAGCCTCGGCCGCACTCACATAGGCTGCCAGCGGATAAAAAATAAAGTGCCTCGAAATGCGTGCACACGGGCACACAAACCGAGGCAATGGCATACAAGCATGAAAATGCAAATTGGGCTTACGCCAACATGAGAGGGCCTCAACCATACTCACATAGGCTGCCGGCGGATAAAACGAGGCTGCCTCGAAATGCGCGCACACGGGCACGCAAACCGAGGCGAGGCTCTAAAGCACCAAAATGACATGCGAATGAGATGTGGCGAATGGCATAAGGAAGATGCAAAATTCAGCAACTAAAATAATGCAAAAAAAGCCCCCAAATTAGGATAAAATTGCAACCGATGCCCAAAATGCGATGAAATGCACTCAAAATGGCCTACAGCCTTATTAAACATACAGAATATGGACATGGAATGCAAAACAATGGCAAGGCAGCCCCTAAACTAGCATTTTATCAGCACAAAGCAAGGCCAAATAATGCTCACAAGTATGGAAACAAAAGCTTGCAAAAATACGGTAAAAGAGGGGAATTACAAAGCAAGTGATATGTACAATGCTCAAACCCAAAAAATCAGTTCTACAACATTGAATATGGAACAAAAATATGCACAAATGCAAGAGATGACAACCTCTAAATCAGTATGTATATATGCTAAACATAGCATGCAAAAAGGGGCTATAAAGAGAGGTATCATGAGCAATGACCAAACCACTTAAGACCCTTGACAAAAAGTGTAGAATAGACCAAAACAAGACACTCTCTAAGCCTGATGGAGGCTCAAAACAGTAGCTAAACAAGTCTAACAAAGAATGCAAATTTACGGTAAAATGAAAGGATTTCAAAGGAAGTACCAAAAATATACACCAAATGTCTTAAGACCCTAAACAAAACATGACAAGGAGACAAAAATAAGGCTTTATCTAGGCCTGATGAAGGCCAAAATCCGGAGCCAAATGAGTCTAGCAAAGCATGCAAATTAATGGCCTAAAGAGGGATATTGAAAGAGGTCTATCATGGAGACACCAAATGAGGTTGAGCCCTTCTACAATGTTGTAGAGGGGCTCAAAATAAGCACAAAACCAGTAGGGGTTAGAGCCCAAAACAAAAAGGAAATGGGGTAAATATTTGACTCAAGATTATGCAAGAAAAAGGGATTTGAATGCTTACCCTTGAAGACAATTCTTTTGCTGCCTTGTAGCCTCAATTTGCTGATCCTTAGGCCTTGAAGAAGCTCCCTTTGTCGCTGAAATGGAGATGGTGGAGGTAGAGCTTGGAGTTGATGAAGGAATGGAAGCAAACTTGGATGTTTGAAGCTTGGAAATGGAGGGGGAGAGGAGAGGTGTGTATGGAGCTCTCAAAGGGTTTTTTCTAACCCTCCCACCAGCTGGAAGCTGCTGGTTTTTATGGCCAAAAAGGTGGAAATATCTTTCCCCAAATATCTAGATATTTTGAGGGCAAAATATCTAGATATTTTGAGGGCAAAAAAAAAAAGATTTTGTTCGGCCACGAAGTCACTACTACAAAAATAGTTAAAGATCACACTTTGAGAAAAAAAAAGATCTCACTTTTATTGGAAGTGTGATAAAAAAAATTAGATTGATATTTTTATCACACTTAATTTAATTGAGTGTGATAATATTTATTTTTTATGTCACTTTTCAATTAAGTGTGATTATATATATATTTTTTAATCACACCTTCTAATTAAAGTGTGATTATATATATACTACTACTTTTTAATCACACTTTTTAAATAAGTGTGATTATAAATATATTCTTTAATCACACATTATAATTAAAGTGTGATTATATATATTTTTTAATCACACTTTAATTAGAAAGTGTGATTATATATACACTACTACTTTTTAATCACACTTTTTAAATAAGTGTGATTATAAATATATTTTTTAATCACACATTCTAATTAAAGTGTGATTATATATATATTTTTTAATCACACTTTAATTAGAAAGTGTGATTATATATACACTACTACTTTTTAATCACACTTTTTGAATAAGTGTGATTATAAATATATATTTTTAATCACACATTGTAATTAAAGTGTGATTATATATACATTACTACTTTTTAATCACACTTTTTAATTGAGTGTGATTATATATATATTTTTTAATCACACATTCTAATTAAAGTGTGATTATATATACATTACTACTTTTTAATCACATTTTTTAAATGAGTGTGATTATATATATATATTTTTGAATCACACATTCTAATTAAAGTGTGATTATATAGGCAGTGGCTTTGGTCCAGTCCAAGATCAGATTGGACCGTGCTGTTGGGCCCGTGGGGGCCCACCACGGGTCTCGTTTTGATAATCTGAATCGTTCAATGTGTAGAACTAGTCGAGTACTATGTGCTTGTAAAAAATCACGTTGATCGGATATCGATAGCTATGTGAACAAAACAGTTTTTTATCAACCGTTAATTTTTTCACCGTCCATTTTTTTTATACAAAATTGATTTGATCACATAGCTATTGATATCCGATCAACGTGATTTTTTACAGGCATGTAGTACTCGACGAGTTCTACACATTGAACGGTTCGGATTATCAAAACGGGCCCAAAAAATAGGCCCCATGGGCCGAACTGGACGGGTCCAGTCTTGATCTCAACTTGAGACAAGCTGGACCCGATTATATATAAATTACTACTTTTTAATCACACTTCCTAAATAGGTGTGATTGTATAAAATATTCCAATTTAATTTTTATATAAAATATACAATTTCCAAATTTGCGCCTCTATTCTACACCCATGAATGACAGAGGACGACTCTTTCCATCCCCAACAAGGTTGAATTTCACAAACACACAGGTCTCTTCTCCTCACTACAACAAAACTGGGTTTTCACGGATTCACATTAACGACATACAGTAAATGTAAGCCGTGGTAAATAAAAATATCTCACTTTTAATGGAAGTGTGATTAAAAAAAAGGGCAAATTACACTAACGGTCCCTATAGTTGGGGACTCGTGTCACTTTAGTCATTGACTTTTCAATTTAGATACATTTGACCATGAATTTTGAATCTTGTTGCAAATAAGGACAATTGAAGATGCCATTGTCTAATTTCAAGGGCAAAATCATCAATTTAATAAAATATAAACTAATTTGACAAAAATAAATGTTAAAAAAATATTTTAATTTTAATTTTTTTTTTATCCATCAATGATAAAATTATGTAAAATTGATAAAAATTACATGATTAATTTTTAAAAATTAATTTTACATGATCATTATCCAAACAAATAAAAAAAAATAATAATTTGGTTAAAAAAATAAATAAATGTCTAAAAGATTTATCAATTTTACATAATTTTATTTTTAGTTGGTAGAAATAATTTTTAAAAATTCAAAATATTTGTTTGACATTTATTTTTTCTCAAATTAGTTTATATTTTATCAAATTGATGATTTTACCTTTGAAAAATCTAATGATATTTTCAATTATCCTTATTTGGAACAAAATTCAAAATTTAGGGTCAAATGTGTCACAATTGAAAAGTTAGAAACCAAACTATATATAGGGATTATTAGTGTAATTCACCCTAAAAAAATTAGATTGATATTTTGATCACACTTGATTTGATTAAGTGTGATAATATTTATTTTTTATGTCACTTTCAATTAAGTATGATTATATATATATATTTTTAATCACATATTTTAATTAACATGTGATTATATTTATTTTTATATCACTTTTTAATTAAATGTCATTATATATAATATTTATTTTTAATCACACTCCCGAAATAGGTATGACCGTATCGATTTTATTTTATTTTAATCACACTTTTTAAATAAGTGTGATTATATATGTATTTTAATCATGTGTGTGATTGAATAAAATAATTCTATTTCATTTTTATATAAAAAATTATAAAATTAATTGATATAATCAATTACCAAATAAGCCTTACTCTAATGCGCTCATTTGAAAAAATAACTATTTTAGTAGATTATTTTAATTTTTAATTATTTTAATAAGTTAAAATCTTTGTGTTTAAAAAGATAGTTAGTTTTATTTTATTTTATTTTATAATTAAATGTGATATTTGTAAAATCAAAAAAATAATTATAAATTTAATATCTCTTATTGATTATTTTAAATTATTTGATTATATTTTTTAATGAATTTTAACCTAAAAAAAAAAAACCAAAAATCCAATTCTCAAACTGGTACAGGCCACTATATAACTACATTTTGACCGTCAATTATCGGAAAAACCTCAGAAAGTGCAAACCCACTTCCAAACTCGTCTTCTTCCTAGAGAGAGAGAGAGAGAGAGAGAGAGAGCGAAGCATTTTAGAGAGAGGGAGTCTTTTCTTTTTTGGCGGCCTTTCCTCGAAGCACTTGGGCACAAGACCATCAAGATTCCCCTCTTTTTCCTCATAATCGCTTCGTTTTTATGCCCAAAAAAAAAGAAAAAAAACCAAACCCTCAATCTCTATCAATACCCATCTCTTTCTGTTCAATCAATCCTTCAATACACAGTCCCTATTTTGACCTTTTAGCTCTCTCCGTGTCTCCAATGGCCTCTCAGCAACAGTTATCTTCAATCAAGGTGTTTATACGCTTTTTATTGCTATTCATGTTCACTTGATTGAAGTAATATTTAGCATATTTTGTGTTGTTTAGGGCGCAAAAGTGCTTATGGTCGGTGCTGGTGGTATTGGCTGTGAGCTTCTCAAAACCCTAGCTCTCTCTGGCTTTGAGGACATCCATACTGTGAGTACACCTTTGTACTTGTTTTCACTTTGTATTTTATCGTGTTTTGGAGTTTTTGGATGGGTGAATTTGTGCTTGTGGTAGGTTTAGGGTTTAGGGTTTCTCACTGGTTTTGTGTTAGGTTTTGGGTTTTGGGTTACATGGCTCAAATTTAGACTGTGAAGTCAACATTCAAGGTTTAGCTCTTTTTGGCAGTGCTCTTTTTTAATTTTTAATTTTAGTTGAATCTTGAAAATAATTTTCTCATAGTGGGTTGTTATCTGTGTGTTTGTTATAGAGCAAATGTTCAAACACATTGAAAAGTGGTGGTAGAGGCAATTTTCAGCATGATTCTTTATTAGCAGAAACTATGGTGAGAACTAAGGACGACATTCCACCTCAAGATCCTAAACAAAATAAGAGAAAGGTGTGTAGTTTTTATCTATTGATGTTATAATTTCTAATATCGTTAGTGATATTATTAGAAGTCACATTTTTAACTTTGTGTTATAGGGCAAACCATGTAAACTCGCGATAGGTTCCATTGAAAATATTGTTGCTCATGGTACGGTGTATGAGAGAATTGAACACAATGAAGCCATTCATACAGTGCCACTAGGAGAATCCAATGTACGTGTGTCTGTTGAAATTGTTATTCAAAAAGATGCCACTCTTCCTATACTATCCCAGATGAGATGTTTATTATTGGAGAAGCAGTGAGATTTTTTGTTGCTTGGCCCAAAAATCTTGTATTGGTCGGTGATGAGGTAAAATATTTAAACTTAGAAATTTTGTTACAATTTCTTAAAGTTAAAGTTGACTTATATTTATTTATTTTGAAAATTTTAAACTTAGGGAGCTTCAATTAATGTTGAATGTGGAAAATATCAAGAGTCCATTCAATCTTTTGTTTCATTAGTTGAGCATATCAAGTATGATGAAGCCATAGACATTCCACTAGAGAAAGACATATTTGGGGAGGTGATCAATATCCAACTTCAAAGAGTAGACATGGAGTATATATGTCATATAAAAGAATTATCTGTTACATGTATCATGTTGTACATAAGGTAAGGAAAATTTGCTACATCAATAGTTATTTCTGCAGATTTTATGAATTACAAATTTAATTAAAATTTGTTTATTTTATTAGTCATCTCCATCAAGTGTTGAAGGCTTCCAATTGGAGGAAACAATTTGTATTTGTTAACCCTTGTGTCGTTAGTGGAAAAACTATGGCTGGGGAGAAATCAAAATCAGTGTTGCTTGCAAGAAGATTAGAGGAGGCTATGCTAGAACAATTGGTTTTAATTCCTTATAATATTGGGTAATTATCTAAAACTATTTATTTCATGTGTTCAAATGATAATAAACTTATTAAGCTTATACTTGTGACTTGTTCAATTGTAGATACCATTGGATATTGTTAGTTATTTATTTTCTATTGATGCAGGAGATGAAGAGTCAGTGTGATGAGAAAATGTACGATTTTGTCTTTTGTAAGTCTCTACAAAAATATTAAGTTTATTCATATGCTTCTAGCGGTTTCTGAATTAATTTGTGTTTTTATTTTTCAGGTCAGAAATTTCTTGGAGAAATGCAAAATATGGTCAAAGAATTCAACAACTTAGTTTTTTCAAGTTTTTTATTTTTATTTTTTATTTTTTATTTTTTTACAGAGGATTTTGATTTTGATGCAATGAATGCAAAGTTCAACAAGGAGGAAATATGGGGTCATCTCAGGAAAAGTAACAAAAATAGAATGGAAGATGAAGAGGGTGATGAAAACGACAACAGTGCAAATGATGCAGAAGAGGAGGATGAAGATGGATTGCCAAATTGTGATGTGAAGGTCAGACTGCTAGCATTTCTCGATCATAAATTACATATATATATATATGTATATTATTTCTGTTTTAAGTTGACTGGATATATCTGTTTCTGCAGAATGTGTATGTTAAGGATGACTTCTTCGATTCACTTTCTTGCCTTACACTTGATGGTGGGTCAGGAAGAGGAAGAGGACGAGGAAGAGCCAAGTTTTCTGAACAAAAGAAAATAGATATTGAGGTAATGTGCCTGTGCCCCAGTAATTTAACATGTCCATGTCCTGTACTTTCTCGAGCTTTGTTTGCTAGAGTTTTCTTTTGACATGTGTTTCAGACTTTTGGTGAAGTTCCAAGACATCAACGTGGTCATCCAGGCTGGGTTGGGCAGTCCAGAGGCTCTCATCGTGGAAGAGGATATCACTATGTTGGGAGGGGCCGTGGGGAGTCGTGTGACGTAGGTCGAGCTTTTCTTGCCTCCGACATTTATCATCATGCCTAGTAGATAGAAACCCAAGTATACTTATTAGTTTTTAAGTTGGTAATTATGGGTAGTATGAAAAAGAGCAGGTATTGGCCTCCAGAGGACTGCTTGCAATGGTTTTGCTGCAATGCTTTGTGTTGTGGCCATTGTGAAGAGAAACAAATAGCGCGTTGGGGTGATTCCCTTTCGTAAGATATGGAAGCTTATTCAAATGTCCATTCGTATGATTTTCATTTCTTGTTTTTGTTGGAAAACCGGGAAAACGAGTAGCGCGTTGGGGTGATTCCCTTTCCATTTCCCTTTCCCCTTAGATCTAGGCTAGAGAATAGGTTTTAACGAGTGTACAAAAAAGTATACTACATAGATTGCTACAGAATCAAAATGTCAATTATTTTCCTAATTGCTGAATTTCAGGTAATTCAAACAGACCTTAATCGGCATAATCCAAACTTATCTCTTGGAATCTATTATTTTAGAAACCCTGGCCTTATTTTCCTTGTTTTAATATATACTAAGCTGTTCACTAGTAGTGAGTGCATCACTCATTAAAGGTAGAAATGGCATGCAAGTGGTCATGGTGTTGATGGGCTTCTTTTCCAATTAAGCTCACAATTGCATAGCCAACCCAGTCCTTGGGAGAATGTGTTGATTCTAAGATAAACAGGGCAGCGCTGTACAATTTGTATTAGCAGCAACTTTTCTGATCTGAAGTTGCTCTTAGATAATTATTTAATTTTTTAAATTTCTTATAAACATTATTTTGATTACATTCTTCTTTGTGGTGTATATTACCTAGTTAATTATTCATTTTGCTTCCATGACTGCTAGGACTCAACAAATGTGTAGTAGAAATGCTGACAAATTTATGTCTATGAAATGTAGATTCCCTTTATTTTGAAAAATTGATGTCTATCAATGAAGATCTCATTTTATGTACTTGGTTTGATAATTGTATCCCGTTTATGCAAGTCTGCCTCATGGACTGAATGGTTGTACAATAAGGTGTTTTAGCATTCCTTGATTTCATTTCTACATGATGAATGACATTAATCTCTGTACTAAATCCATTTTACATCTAATCTCTAGGTGATGTCAAGTTTATTATGCCTCGTCAGAATTTGAATTATTGGCAGAGGAGCTCTTAATGAGTGAATCTGCAATTAAGGTAAGCTGCTGCTTTCTAGATTTTCCTGTTCAGTTCCTGGATTCATTCATGGGTAACCATATTTATGATGATTTGTGTATCAACTACTTTTGAGGTTGTTGATACATACAAAAGTGTTTAACCTTGAAGTTGGTCGCAAAACTAATCGTAGTGGCTCATTACTTATTCATGATTGCAAGATTCAGACATAAAACAGACATTAATAATGTGGATGCTGGAAAATTGTCGCATATGCTATCTTTATCTTGGGTGGTTTTGTCCATTCTGAGTTCAGAAATATTTGAAATAATTTTCTGGAAGCAGTTTGTGTTTACTAGTTGGCTTTCAAGCTGCAGCCTTAGATGGTCTTTATCACAGTCATCTGTTATCAAGTATACTGGAGGGTAACTTTAAGAGATTCATTTCAAGGAACCAAACCCCCCCTTGTAATGCTGGTGATAGGCTGTTTAGGTTATTGGCTACTAAACCCTAAGAGATTTAGCTCATGTAGAGTTCCTTCAATTGGATGTGTTGAGACCTCGAATCTAGTAAACAGTAAAAACCATGCCTTAACTGATAGAAAGCTCATGACTGGATAAAAAATTTAGGCTTCAATGGAGTGATAGAACAACCTGTTTTTCCATTTGTGCTCACATCGTCTCTGGCCAAGTTTACTGTATGAAACAAATTTGGTGTTGTTTGTGCACATTCCTGCTGTCAACACTTCCTTGAAGGATGGAAATGATTACAGTTTTACTTATTTTTACATGGATAAGCTATAATCTAGTTGGTACCTTGTCTTAGTCCTTTACATTTTGAGAATGTTTATGCTGGATTTGCTTTGTATTAGTAAATATATACCTAATTTCTTACAGAGTCTCGAGGTCTATCTGATTCTCAAGTTTTTGACTGCCAATAAATTCTCACTTGTGGCATCAAAAAGGATAGTGTATTGAAAATTTGCTCATGACTGTCACAAGAAAGGTCTCTTAAAAACCGTCAGCCTTATGTAATTTATACCTTTTGCAATCCTGTAAATTATGTGACTTCTTTTAGTCATCATTCTTAGCATATAGGCCTGTCGTCATCCTTTCTCATCTGTCTGACTTTTACTTTATATTACTTCTTGTCAGTGTCAAGTCAAATGATGTGCAAACAACATTAAGTATCTGATGTATGGCAAAGAGAATTCTTTTATTACTGCTCGTTTCTATTTTCTCCAGGTGCTTCTATTATGCTTGCAGTGCTGGCAAAGGAGGCTGGTTTACCTGATGGTGTTTTGAATATTGTTCATGGCACTAATGTATGCTCTAATTTCAACCATCACTATGAGACAAGCTTTCATTTGCTTTATTGATTCCATCACTATGGGACACCCACATAAGGATTAATTTGAGATATTTTATTGCTCGTCACTTTTAAATTTTTGAAGCTTGTGGCTTGTTACCAATGAAATTTGACCGATGCTTTATGCATAATTTGACATTTTCTCCACTTTAGCTCTATTTCATAAACGAATGGATTTTTTTTTTAATGCTTGATTAATTGACTTTTAATTCCCTTTTTACTTAAATTTGGAGCAGGACATTGTTAATGCTATTTGTGATGATGACGATATCAGAGCTATTTCATTTGTTGGTTCAAATACAGTAAGTACTACCTCCATTTTTATTCTTATTTGTTCATTTTCCAACTTAAGAATATATACATTACATTTACAATCAAGTAATTCTTAAGAATGCAACTGTTCGGGCTAGTGCTGTCAGCACGTTAGCTAAGTTTGGTGCTATGGTCGATTCCTTGAAAGTAAGATTGCTTTCTTCTGTTCCATCATCATCAATTTTAGGTGAGTTATGAGTTACTAACTTGACATTCTTTCTATATTGTGTTGCAGCCCCGTATATTTGTTTTGCTGAGACGCTGCCTCTTTGACAGTGATGACGAGGTGAGTTTTTGTATTCTATTTCATTTTTGACAGGGTGCAATTGCATAATTAATTATTTGATTCTTGCTTGTGTTTGTGGCCTCATTTCCTGTCAAACAATGGATGGCATTGATTTTTGATACACTGTATTGGTGCAAATCATGAAACTTCATATTTTCAACAATGCTTATTGGATGGTGATACTGCCACATGTTATCACCCTTGCATCCAATATTTACTCCTTGGGGAGGTGTCTTGTCAACCAAAAAAAAAAAAAAAAAAAAACTAAACTAAATTTGGAAAATCCGAATAATTCCTCATATCTTTCCATAGTTCCCTCTTGTAAGCAGAAACATAATGAACTTTAGTAGAATAGATAGTTTTCAGAATAATAAAGGATAGTCATACATGAAGAGCTCAATATGTGTAAGATACAAGAAGTTCAAGGCTATGTGTGATTCATCCGAATATCACATATTTCTATGATAAATGAACAATGGTCATTTTCTTGCATCTGGGCTGTTTATATGTATAGACACTGTGTGATCTGCATATTAATTATTTCTTCTATGTACACTAATTGTATTTATCAAAAAAAAAAGAAAAAAAGACACTACTTGTGGATTGTTAAATGCACCTAATTAAGTTTTTAACTTTCAGCATCTAATCTTGTTTCATTGAAGACAAGTTTGTATTTACTCTCAAGAACTGCAGTGCCTTCTGTTTCTATTTTCCGGAGGCTCAGTTATGCTATATGTAGTTAATATTTACATAGTGACCCTTGAATTAAGGTGCAATTCCAAAATCCCTGTTTTGCTATTTTTGTTTGTGATCAAGTCAATAATTGTGTTTTTTTCCTTTGTTATCTATGCGTGCAGGTTAGGTTTAATGTTTGTGGGAGGCCTAGTTTTGGCGTCTTTCATGACGTATGCTTCAGAACACCTAGGGATTGGATCATTTTTGAGAGGTTTTGAAGAGCATGTGTTTCTTATGCTGATTTTCTTAGGCTTGTAAGGAAAGCTTATTTTTTTTTGAGCAATTGACTCAGAGGATGCTCAACATAAAGATTTTCTTAGGCTTGTAAGGAAAGCTTATTTTTTTTTGTTGACATGAAATGTATGTTTCTAGGAAGGATGGTGAACAATGTTATGTTATTGTTGCAGGAGCATGTTGAAGTATTCGAGTATTTAGACAAATTTTGTTCTTTAAACAATGTTATGTTCTTGTTTCTATTTTACAGGTATATTTTTAAAGTTAAATATTACAAAATTAATAGTTTAAAAAAAAAAAAAAAATCTATTGCGGCGTTTTTCAAAACGCCACCATAGCTGTATTTTTAAAATAATAAAAAAGCTACTACAACGTTTTTAAGCGTCGCTGAATGCCTGTGTGACGTTATGTTACCGTTGGTTGCTACATTTAGCGGCGTTTTTATAAATGCCGCCTATACTAATTTAACGACGTTTTTAAAGCGTCATATACTTACAGGGACGGCGGCGTCCTCGGCGTTTGGTGGTAAGCGTCACTGAAAGAATTAGTGGCGTTTTTAAGACATATAGCGGGGTTTTTAAAACGCCGCTAAAAGTCCTTTTCCCAGCAATGATGTGATCTAAATATTTTTAATCACACTTAAAAGGTGTGATCTAAATATTATCAATCACACTTAAAAGGTGTGATCTAAATGTTTTTAATCACACTTAAAAGGTTTTTAATCACACTTAAAAGGTGTGATCTAATGTTATCAATCACACTTAAAAAGTGTGATCTAAATATTTTTAATCACACTTAAAATGTGTGATCTAAATCTTATCAATCACACTTAAAAGGTGTGATCTAAATGTTTTTAATCACACTTAAAAGGTGTGATCTAAATGTTATTAATCACACTTAAAAGGTGTGATTAAAAATGACCCCTTTTAATCACACTCCCAAAGATCACACTTTGATAAAACTGAAAAAGTGTGATTAAATAACAAACATCACACAAAAAAAGTGTGATCTTTATCTATTTTTGTAGTAGTGAGTGGGCATCTGAGACCGCAGTGTTCCTCGGAATGATGAAACAGAGGTACCTGCCAAAATTGAACAAAAACTAATGCAAAATGAATGCTCGGGGCCAAAACCGCGTGGTTCGGGATCCCGAAAATGGGCTGCCGGGCACCGGAAGTGGTGTTCGGCTGCGAAATGGGTCTCAGAGACCCCAGTGTCCCTTAAATGGGAGTAAATGAGATGCATGCCAAAAACCGGAGAAATCGGAGATAGTTGGGCGGTCCCGAACCGAGGCACACGGCCTAACGGCTCCGAAAACCGGGAACCGGGCTCCGAAATGGGAAAAATGGCCTACGGCCATGAAAAGTAGCCCACGGCCACTGAGAGATAGTCTACGGGACCACTCCCTCCCCTCAGGAAAGAAAACAGAGAAAAACCGAGCCTGGTTCGCAAACCGAGACAAGGCACGAAGAAGGTTCGGGAGTCCGGAGGCAGGGCGCACGGCCGCGACTCTGAGACTACTGAACGAGCACAGTATGCAACATCACCGAGCGCTCAATCGGTGACGTCTGAGTCTTAAGGTCGGTCAAAAATGGGGTGTCTACACCCACGCTCGAGCGGGGACTTTCACGCTCGAGCGTGAATCCTAAGTACATGCACTTCCGCTCGAGCGTCGAGAGTTACGCTCGAGCGTGAAATGCGTATACCCAGAAGTTTGTGTTTTTTGCAGTCCACTCGCGCGGGGGAACCCACGCTCGAGCGAGACTCTGAGTCTCACGCTCGAGCGGGGGTCGAGCGCCCGTCGAGCGTGAAAATCGTGCATCCAGTACTTTTGTCGATTTTACAGTCCGCTCAAGCGAGGAAGTTCACGCTCGAGCGGATCTTCAATATCTGCATGTCCGCTCGAGCGGGGTAATCCACGTTCGAGCGTGGACCTTATCTTCAGCAAAATTTAGGAAATGGTTTTCAAGGCATTTTTGCATCCTCATTCCATCTTAGGCATTCCTAGGCCATGTTTAAAACCCTTTAATGAGGATTAAAGGTTAGAAACACACTAAGAGCCAACGACGTAAGTTTTATACAATTAGAACGTGTGTTTCAAGTGTGTATCTGTTATGTGTTATGTAGGTCACGTGCCACGTTCTGTCTGACTAATCTGCTCTGTCTGTTTGTCTCAAGGCCAACTGTGAGTAATAACTTAGTAAAGTTATGTTCAACTGTATTTATTTTCTGTGTGATAAAATGAGATCTGTTTTCTGAAATGATATGTTCTGTACAATGAATGATTGTTCAATTTCTGATATGTATTCGTGACATCCTTAGCATCATGTGATATTTATTGGCTGTTACCCGGTATCGGAGGTTCCTTTATGGAACTTATATCCGTCTGCACTCTGTTACCCATACCGGAGGCCCAGTCATGGGGGCTTAGCTTCTGTTCTGTTACCTGGATCCGGAGGTTCCTTTAAGGAACTGGTTACTTGTAACCCTCATGTGTCTGCCTCTGTTCTGTATCTGCTCTGTTATTACTAATGGATGTATCACGTAAACTCGAGCATGACTTATTATTTATGTATATGATCTGCACCAATTATGGATTTGATACGAAACTGAATTATGATTTCTGTATCTGTACGGACTCATTCATTGAAACCCCTTTACTCTATTGTTATTCACTGAGATTTCGCTCACAGTTTATAGTATGTATGTAGGTGAGCCGGTGTGTGACCAGGGCCAGAGTTGATGGCCTTCTGTTCTGTTTTTGTCAGCCAACCGTTGTACCTCCCGAGGAGGTTCCGATCGAAGTCTAATGCCATGGCTGTTTTTGTATTCATGCTAGTCTCTGTGACTGTTTTGTAAAGTTAAGTCTTGGGATGTACACTTCTGTAAATACTTTGTAAATATTGGCGTCCTTTGACTGGCATGCATATATATATATAAGTTTTGGAATGTTCTGTCCCATGTATGTTATCACAGCTCATTGGATCTTATCTATTTTGTATAATTGCTTCCGCAGCCCCTTACTATTTGCTAATCTGTTCAGAGGCCTTCGGTAATCCACGGATTATTGGCCGGTTACGATGCTAAACCTACAGGGGCGGGTTTGGGTCGTGACACCTATAATTTTTGTGACAAAATTTTTAAACTGTTGTTGAAAATTAACAATTAGTGACTTTTTTTAATAGTGTTTGATAAAAACACCATTAATTCTCACAGAATCTATTGGATAATAAGTCCACCTATTAGGACCTACACACAAGTCCCCCCTAATTGTATACCTGATAAAAGATTTTAAGTTTAGGTGAAGAATAAAGTTTTGGTTGAGCGATACAGCAAAGTTTGAAGTTTTTACGATTTTTCTTTTTTCTTGAGTTGATATCTGTGAAAAGTTTGGGTGGAGAGACATAAATTAAGATAATACATTATATATATAAAGAATCTAATACTTATCTAATATATTAAAATGATAATTATCTTATTTTATTTTATCTAGAATAACTTTTATCATTTGAAATTTGAATACTCAATCCTTTAAGTATAATATTTGTTTGTTTGTTTTTATTTTAATAGTCAATTAATTATTTGGTTTTTAAAGGGTATTGTTTGTTTGTTTTTACTAAATAAAATGATATATGATCCAACAAAAAAAATTGAGTATGCCATTATTTTAGTATTTTTAAAATTAAAAAATCAATCAACTTGTTTAGTTTCATAACTCATTATTCACTTTTCAGAAAATTGAATTTTTTTGTTTTTCATTTTTTTTTTCTCGTTTTTACTGAATTTTTTTTTAATATTTTAAGCATTTTTTTTAATTTTAGATGCACCTAACATAAATACACTTAAAAAGTATAATATTCATGAAAAAAATCTTTAAAAAATTTACTAAATATCAAAATTCAAAAAATACTAAAATTCAGTACATTTTTTGTATTCATGTGTATTTATTAATTTTTAATTTTTTTTTTACAAATATTTTATTTTTTAGATACATCTAAGTAAGGTATATCTAAAAAAGTAAGAAAATTGCTCAAAATTTTAAAAATATTTACTAAAAACAAAAAAAAATATATATGAAAAATAAAAAAACTTAATTTCTAGGAAATTAAATTCAGAAAATTGAAACCAAATACAGTGAATATTATTTTATATATGTTAGTACTTATTTGATTGTAATACTAAAATAGATTGGTTACAAAATATTCTTATTTATCTTTCCATAGCTTTATTTATTTATTTATTTACGTTCATATAAAAAAAACATAATTTTTATTATTATTTTTTTATAAGCGAGAAGAATATGGAGAGATAAATTAGTTATGAGTAGAAATAGGTCAATTAAAAAAATATTCTTATTTAACTTTTTATAGCTATATCTTTTTATGTTCATGTCAAGAACTTAATATTTGTTATCTCATTTTTTTGTCATCTTTTTAAAAAAATAATAAATAATTAGAAATTGGGAAAAGGGCAGATGAGGCTAGAGGGCTTGCCATGTAGAAAAGAGAAAGCTAACTTTGAATGAGAAGCATGATTAAAGACTTTGAAAATTTGTATAATAAGATATCATAAATGTTTATTTTTAACTACATAAAATTTAAATTTTAAAAAATTATAATTGTCATTTAACTCTTATCTAATTTTTAAATTACCACACCTCAATTCTTATTTTTGAGTTTTTTTATTTTTTTAATTTTTTTTACAAATTTTAAAAAATTATAGGTGATATTTCATTCTTATCTAATTTTTAAACTACTACCCTCTTCAGTTATTCTATTATTAGAGTTATATTAGATTTTTTTTTAAAGATTTATCTTATTTTATTTTTCAATTTTTAAATTTTAACTTGATTTATTTTTTTCAATCTTCATCTAATGTTTACTAAATTTCTCTCTACCTCATTTTTCTAGAATTTATTTAATTTTCTTTTTCTATATTCTTATAGTTCATCCTCAACTTTAAACTTCGTTTTTTTTATCTTTATCTTATGTTTACACAATCCACTATCGCTCTTGATTTTCAGTTGAGTTTATTCTTTTTCGAAAATTTATCTAATTTTCTCTTTCTATATTCATCCTCAAATTTAAACTTCTTTTTTTTTTTTTTTATCTTTATCTTATATTTATAGAATTTCACTCTTACTTTTTTCCTTGTCAATTGAGTTTATTCGTGTATTTCAAAAAAATTAATTTGTCTTACATATTTATATAAACATAGTGAAATCACTCAAATCTATTAGTTAAATATCCATCTAAATTAATATCATAGTATTTTAGTTAATTTTTAACATATTTAGTATTATTTATCACATTTTGTTACTTTTCTATGCATAGTACGAATTTTACGCTAGTTTGCATAGATATAATATAGATATATATATAGTAAAAAATAGTAGTACAATATATTTAACATAAAAAAATTAAAAAAAAAAGGTTAAAACAAAAGCACCGGACGGCACAGCACTCCAAAGTTGAATGAGTATAAATAATTGTCTTAAAATATATTAATTCAAAGCTAATCTGCCTCTTTTGTATATAATCATAGATTACAAGCACCTTCTAGGGAAAGATAAAAGTTGTCGACGATTTTTGTGACCTTAATGCCACACCCACTTGTTGAAAAGTACAGTTAGTGCCTGTATTATGGAAGGTTTATTCATAATTAATACTATAGTGTCTTTTTTAAGAGGGGAATATAGTGCCTTTAAAAGTCTAATTCTGTTATTTGTGAGATAATTGATATCTCTATTGTGCCCACAATGGTTTTTTCTTTTTAATTGGTCACATAGGACCAAACTTTTTTGGAAAAAATTACAAATCAAGCCAACTTTTTAAAAATAATTACAAATATATGAAAAAGTTTCTGATTTTAATAATTAAAATTTATAAACCATTAATCTAATTTTTTTTTTTTTTTCATCTTTCAACTGACATGTTATTTCCTCATTTTTTTTTGTGCCCACTAAGGCTATGTTTGGTTTTATGGATTTGGAAGAGATTTAGAAAAGACATTAGAAAAAACATATGAAACGTAGGTGAAATGTAACAATTTTCATTCACATTTCACTTTTTTTTTTTTTTTTTTGCTTTTTCTAATTTTAAATTTCTCTCTAAATCTATAAATCAAACACAGCTCGAAAAGAGTTGGCCTATTAGAGATAGGTAAAATTTTATATACAATACCACCCACATGTTGAAACTAACAATTCTTTGCTATAATATGGTAGAAAAAGAAGTGCTAATATTTCATTTGTTTAATCTCAATCTGCATGATCATCATGCTATGCCATAGCACGTGGTACAAATTAGTTTTTAGTAATACAGATTAACTTTTGAATATTAATTTTATTTAATCCTCTGTTATGTATAGAATTATATTTTTGAGATTGAATTATACTTGATTCTATGGAATTTCTATTGGAAATAGTAATTTGATGTTAAATATGAATTTTTTTTATGGTTGAAAGTGAAATGTGTGTATGTTGTGGAATAGTTGCTAATTTTATCAGTATATGGATTATTTTATTTATATACAGGATACAAATTGTATTAATAATGGAATAAATACAGATGGTCGAGAAATTAATTAAAAAAAATTATAAAATTTTTGGCGACTAAATATTTTGGTAGCCAAAAATACAAGTAAAAGCTTTTCATGATTAAATATTTAGTAGTAAAAAAACATAAAAGGCTTTTGGCAATCAAATAGTTAGTAGCCAAAACAAATCAAAACGAGGGAAGAAACTTTTGCCGACTAAATATTTTAGTCACGAAAGAATATGGCATCCTTCAACAACTAAAATGTTTGGTCGTAAAATACCATGAAATGAAAATCAAATCTTTTGGTAACTAAAATGTTTAGTCGTGAAAACTAACAACAACTAAACTATTTGGTTACTAAATTTATTATTATTAGTGCCTAAAATTTTTAGTCGGTAAATGTATTAGTATTAACGACTAAAATGTTTTAGTGACTAAATATTTTGGTCGCTGAAAGTGAATTTCATTTTGATTTAATTACTTTTGACAACTAAATATTTGGTCGCCAAAACGTTATGTTTGGCGACTAAGTCCGTTTTAGTAGCTGAGGATAAGATAATTAGCGACTAACGTCAATTTAGTCACCATTGACTATTGCTGACAAGGCTTTGGCGACCAACAGGGCGACGAAGAATTTTAGTTGCCATTGACTTTCGGCGATTAAAAATTTGATCGCCATAAGTGTAATTTCCTGTGGTGGCATAATCAGCTTTCATACTTTCTTTCTTTTTTTTTTTATAAGAAAAAAAGAAATTTTATTAACTTGAAAAAAAAGAAGAAATGCAAAACGAGGCAAAGGTCAAAGCTTGGGAATCCTAAAATGGTGCATTTGTGAAAACTATTTGATCCCTTTAAATTACGAAATAAAAACAATATAAATGAGTGGAGCAGGAAAAGAGGGACTCATTCTTTTTTGATGTTGTATGGCACAATAAGAATGTATACATAAGTTTTAAATTTTTGTCATTGTCATTGTGATAGCCAATATCTTTTTCTTTTTTCTTTTTTTCTTTTTTTGTGTGGTTATTGTCATGTTGTTATTCATGAATTAATCACTTGCTCCTATTATTATTTGATAAAGAACACAAAAGAAAGAAAGTGTACATACATATATATATATATAAGAAAAGTACAAGTTGATTGCTGAGCATGTTCTAAATTTGTATCCTTTTGTTATTGTTCCTCAATTGAGTGGGTAAAGTTGCTTAGTGCGGTGTAGATCATCTATAATTAATGCTAGTAAATAAATCAAACGCTGTCAGAAAATTATAGGCCACTTTGTAGATTCTATAGATGTCAAATTTTATGGACGAAAAATGTTATAAATTTTAAATTTTTTATTAAATAAATTATTAAATGTCTCATATAGATATGACCTCCACATTTATGTGAGATATTTGATTATTCATTTGATAGAAAATTTGATATTCTTAATATTATTATTTATAGACATTTTGCTTTGACTAATACTATACGCACAAAATTTTTGTAAAAGAAAAATATTACAAACAATGATGTGTAATTTTTTTAAAAAAAAATTAAATTAAAATATTTTTTATTGTAACTTATGAATTTAAAAATATTAATGTAGTACGATTATTTTAAATAAATATTTTGTATAAAAATATTATTTAAGTACTAAAAACTCCCATCCAAAGCTAATTTAAAGTTTAGTAGCCAAACCTCTGCCGACTAGGCTATTTGTATAAAAATGTTACGCATGTTTAAGAATGTAAATAAAAACTCCCATTAAAACAAAAACGTAAATAAATGTTGAAAAAATTTGAATTTAAATTTACTTCATTGGTTGTGTCTCTTGATATGGAAGGGCGTGTCCTTTAAAGAATCACAACTTTTCTGAAGAGTCACATAGAAGTCTATATATTCCATCTCCCTCACTTTAATTTGGTTAGTGAATTGTCATTTTCTTCTTCACTTTACATTATTCTTCATATTTTCTGAGTCTAATTTTCTTATTAAGAGAGTACATGCACAACGAATTTCGCTAGGCTTGCAATAGTAGTGCTACTAGTGCAAGACATTGATCGTTGTATCTTGGGAGATAGATGTCCATTGAATCCTAAGCACCGGTGGGAGGACGAATCTGTTTTAAGATTGTTAGAAAAATTATACCAAACTATTTGAAAAATATAATTTATAAATACGTAAATGATTTTCGGGCAAAACCAAAAAACTGAAATATATCAACATAATAACGTGATAAAACTTACAGTACATAAAAGGATAAAATCTGATCGAGTGGCACTGCATTGCTAGAATTGTTTTCGTAGCCTTTTTTCCGACATTAACTAATTTTGTGTTAACATCAATCCA
This sequence comes from Camellia granthamiana, assembly GCA_036172215.1. Taxonomy (NCBI): domain Eukaryota; kingdom Viridiplantae; phylum Streptophyta; class Magnoliopsida; order Ericales; family Theaceae; genus Camellia; species Camellia granthamiana. The sequence goes on along the minus strand of CM069915.1, from coordinate 30,101,076 downwards.
TTGGTAGAGTTGTGTTAGGACCTTTTGTTGTCAAATTCCATGGATCAAAACCAATGTTGTATCAAGAGTTCTATAAGTAGTGGGATTACTTGGGAGTTTTGGATGAAGTTGGTCTTCTACAAGATTCCAACAACAGGATTACTTGGGAGTTCTGAAAGAAGTTGATTTTCTGCAAGAAGTTGATTTTCTACAAGAAGTTGGAACTCTGCGAGAAGTTGGTTTTCTGCAAGAAGTTGGTTTTCTTTTCCAACTAGGATTGCGTTGATTTTCTATAAATAGTTGGGTTTCTCCCAAATTTAGATTATTCATTGATTCATTCATTGAATCCTCCAGATCTTTCTTTTTGGTTCTTAAAGGTTTATATCTGGGGATATTTTATTTTTCTTTGATGTCTTATTGAGTATTCAACTCATGATCTGAAAAGGCTACATCAAAGGTTTTGTTTGTTACACAAAAGAGAGAGTTGGTCTTCAGTTGTGGATTCTGAAGAATTCGAGCCTGAAGCTTCAGTTGTGAATTCTGGAGTGGCTCATCAAAGTTGTTCTTCAGTTGTGGATTCTGAAGAATTCGGTCTGAAGCTTCGGTGGTGGAATCCGGAGTGGCTCATCAGAAAGACAATTCCGTGGTGAAGATGGGGTTGGAAGAGGCACATAGAGGTTGGTTCAATTAGGCGTTGTGGATTCGCTAGATAATTGAGAGTGATACCTGTGTAATTCCTTTATATCTTCTTAGTGGATTGTTCTGGTGGCTGTGGCCCGTGGTTTTTTGATCACAATTGGAAGGTGTCCAATTGTGGTTTTTCCACGTAAAATCTTTGTGTCTCTTTCTCTTGATTGTTTGATTGGGATTGTTATATTTTGCTTAAAATTGGTACATAATCACAAATCAATATCTAGGAGGTTTCTAGGTTTTTCAATTGGTATCAGAGCGGGTCGTTCTATTTTTTTTTATAATAAAAAAAAAAAAAAAAAATTCTTTTAGAAAGCTCTATTTTTAAAATAAAAAAAAATCTTTTAGAACGAGATCTTGTTTGATTTGTGTGCATGTTTTTTTTTTCTTACTTTATTGTTAAAAAAAAAAATCAAAAAGATTTTTCAATTGGTATCAGAGCTTGAAATTTCAAAAAGATTTTCTTAGTATGGTTTTGCAAGCTTGAAATTTTTGAGCAGTCCTTGGTGCATATTGGAATTGATGAGAATATCCATTACCTGTTAATATGTGTGTGCTTTCTGTGGTCATTACTCATTATGAAGTGTGTGTTCTTTGATTAGTATGTCTCATTCTGTACACACTCTTGGATTAGCAAATATTGGAGTCTTTTGCCTTAGTGGTTATTTTTTCTATGGACTTCTGGCATTGTATCTTTTGCTTTTCTAGAGGAATTGACCTATACTAGCATATCATGGGTGATGTTGAGTCTCTTAACCACCTTCCATCTTTTTGCATCTCCATGGCTTTCCCCTCTATTTTTTGTAGTCCAGCCATGAGGAAAAGGCTACCTCAGAGTCACCAACCAGGCCATCATTATTATATCCATGCTTCTCTGGTTCGGTTTCCATACTCTTGAGCGTGTCAGTCGCCGATGAGTGTGCAAAAGAAAAAAAAAAAAATGTGCACAAGAAAGAAAAGAAAGAAAAAAATGTGCAAAAGAAAGAAAAGAGAAAAAAAAAATGAAAAAAGAAAATAAAGGATTCATTGATTGAGGGGGAGCCTCCGCCTTTACTCACCAAATACCCCTTGATTCCTAGTGGTTTGACTTTCCTTAGTTATGCTTAGATTCTCGTTGGAGGTCCAGCTTTCATATCACTACTAGGATTTGAATCTTGTGTTTGTCGAACTCCAAGAGTCACACACACACTTTTATCATGAGATCTATGCTTTTCACATAATGCATCACTTTTTTTCATGAGGAATCTTCTATAAACTGTGCACATTGTATTTTCAAGTAATTGTGCTTCTTGGATAATCTTGTGTGTTTTAAGGTACAAATCTGAAATTCCTTACTTGCTCAACCATATTATATTTTGTTTTACTTGTTTAGTGAGGGGGAGTGTGGTTTATCATTCAAGAGTTTGTTAACATGAACACTTTGTTTTGTTTGGTAAGGGAGATTGGCTTTAGTTGGTTTGCTTGATGCCTTGTATTGCTTATTTATTATTTTGTGTCAGGTGCATGTGTCTTAGTTTTCATCTATTCATACTACATGTTCTTAAAATCTCCAAGTTGCATCTATTTATGTTTTCCATCTCATACTTCAAGATAATCGTGTCATATGTTTATTGCTTTTTCATATATTCTTGTGGGACTAATAGTTGTTTTGGAGATGGTGGCACTAATAGTTGTTTTGCAGATCATGACCTTGAAAAATAAGTTTGGAAAGAGATTTGGTTATAAGTGCTGGTTCCTAGTTGGTGATGTTGTTCTTGTTTTGATTGGAAATTTGTTTTAGTGTTTTTGTTAGGAAATTTGTTTTAGATTAGTTTTATCCAGGATTTGACAAAGGGGGAGATTGTTAGGACCTTTTGTTGTCAAATTCCATGGATCAAAACCAATGTTGTATCAAGAGTTCTATAAGTAGTGGGATTACTTGGGAGTTTTGGATGAAGTTGGTCTTCTACAAGATTCCAACAACAGGATTACTTGGGAGTTCTGAAAGAAGTTGATTTTCTGCAAGAAGTTGATTTTCTACAAGAAGTTGGAACTCTGCAAGAAGTTGGTTTTCTGCAAGAAGTTGGTTTTCTTTTCCAACTAGGATTGCGTTGATTTTCTATAAATAGTTGGGTTTCTCCCAAATTTAGATTATTCATTGATTCATTCATTGAATCCTCCAGATCTTTCTTTTTGGTTCTTAAAGGTTTATATCTGGGGATATTTTATTTTTCTTTGATGTCTTATTGAGTATTCAACTCATGATCTGAAAAGGCTACATCAAAGGTTTTGTTTGTTACACAAAAGAGAGAGTTGGTCTTCAGTTGTGGATTCTGAAGAATTCGAGCCTGAAGCTTCAGTTGTGAATTCTGGAGTGGCTCATCAAAGTTGTTCTTCAGTTGTGGATTCTGAAGAATTCGGTCTGAAGCTTCGGTGGTGGAATCCGGAGTGGCTCATCAGAAAGACAATTCCGTGGTGAAGATGGGGTTGGAAGAGGCACATAGAGGTTGGTTCAATTAGGCGTTGTGGATTCGCTAGATAATTGAGAGTGATACCTGTGTAATTCCTTTATATCTTCTTAGTGGATTGTTCTGGTGGCTGTGGCCCGTGGTTTTTTGATCACAATTGGAAGGTGTCCAATTGTGGTTTTTCCACGTAAAATCTTTGTGTCTCTTTCTCTTGATTGTTTGATTGGGATTGTTATATTTTGCTTAAAATTGGTACATAATCACAAATCAATATCTAGGAGGTTTCTAGATTTTTCAAGTTGGATGTGTTTGGGTTTTATTTTCAATCTGTGGTTGTAAGATGGGGCGGTTGCTATGTGTGAATTAAGAAAGATGCCAATCGGTGTCTTTAATTTTGCACTAGAATTGGCGCCTTTGAGGCGAAGTTGCAGAGACCAAGCCTTGTTCTCTTTTATTTATTTATTTTTTTTTTTAAAGAGACAGTAAGAAGAGAGAGAGAGAGAGAAAGTGAGCGAAAACCAGACCCAGATATCAGATTTAGAGACGAAAACTCTCTAAAAAGTGTTGTAAATCTCTCTAAACCATCACTCCCATTGGATCCAACCCCATTCCCATTCTACTTCTTCAATCTCCACTTTTATTCCCATTTCTGTATATACACATACATACATATCTATATATATATTTGTTGTATAGTTTGTGCAATGGAGAGGTACGGTCGAGCAACGGCAATGGAAGGGTCGCAGTCCGATCCAGGAGGTGAAACCGGGCTCGAAGAGCCTATGTGGCAGTTAGGGTTCGGGAGTGGTGTCGAGTCTTACCTGGAGTGGCCCAACGAGGCCGATTGTATCTACTATTTGAGAACCGGGTTTTGTGGGTACGGTTCGGGGCGTCGGTTCAATCATTCCCAGTATAAAGCCACAAGTACTGCTTTTATGAATAGTAGGAAATGGTTAAAACACTTATTTCTGGTGTGAATTCATTCTAGATTTGTTTAGTACGGATTTAATAGAGAATTTGTTTTCTGTTAAACAAAATTTGATTAATCTATTGTGTATTTCCTATGTTAATCATGCAATGTTAATCTGTTGTGATTATAACCAAAAATAGCTTGGGTTGAAATAGAAATTTTGTTTGTGATTACATTAGTTCTATTTGTACGGGAAAAATTCTTCTGGTTTGATATAGAGTTTGATATTGAATTTCCTAGTTTGTTTAGGAAATTGGATTTAGATTCTGTTTGTTATTATTTTGAACCTATATATATGGACATCAAGTTTTTTGAATAGTGATGTTCTATTTAAATTAAAAGCTTATGAAGACTTATAATGTTGTCTTGTATATAAAATGCAATTATACAAGTGGTATTTTACATTTTATATTGAAATTGAAAATAGATTGAGGAATTTTTTGTGTTGATTATTATTTTTTAATAATTAATTGAAAGTTATTTTTAAAGTAACTTTGAATTTTATGAGTTCACATGTCTTCAATCTTTATTTCACTTGGTTGGTAAACTTGGTTTAGCCATGAATCATGTTCTTAATGTGAGAGTTTATCTTTGAATTAGAAGAGATAATTCCATTTTTGTCCCAAATATTTTTTGAATGAGTTATTATTTGTGACTGTGACACTTGTCTAAGAAATGAATCATGTTGTTTGTGCTAATTTATGTATTATCACAAATGTGGGAGAAGAGAGATTAATAAGATTAAAAATTATAATTATGATTGACTTGATAATCTTGTCCATGTCTACATATGTTGTAGAGTTGACAATCATTTTATGATATCATTAATATCATTTTGGTATGCGGTGTATTATAAATAGACGTCAATTATTTATCAAATTATTGATAAAAATGTGAACTTATGTGTTTTGACATAAGAAGAATTCTAATTATTCTTTGGAATAATCACTAAAATTGGTGTGATGACTGATAATTCCGTAATGAAATATTATAAGTTAAAATATTTCATGAGTGAAAGACGCTTTGATAAATTGTCGACGTAGTCACCAATACTGGATAAGACAAATAAGATGTAAATGTAATTATCCAATGATATTTATATTCCATGTTGAGATTGGAATTAAGGGTTGCAGTAAACAAAAACAAATTAATTATGGCTAAAGAAATGTTATTTGACAAAGTGTTGTGGCCACAACCGGTATTAGTCATTTCTTTTTTGTACTGCAAAAGCCAGTTATAAAGTCTAACTATATTTTAGACAAATTAGTATTGTGATTATATTCATAAAGCAATTTACATCTTGTTATTTAGTTCAAGCATGCCAATTAATGATATATTCTGATTTATCTCAGAATTGTGGGGGTGTATTAATATTTGTGTGTAATTATACACCAGCAAGAGAAATTAAGTTTCCTTGAAATGCTTAAAATGTGGAGGTGCTTGGAGGATTTTACCAAAGTAATGGTTCCGATTGTAAGTCCACAAAGAATCTCAATTCTTTTTATAGGACAAAGTTGGAGTAGAAGCAAAAATGGTTTCATTAACTCCTAAGGAACAACTCTATGTTTATTATTTAAATTTGAAAATGAGAGTGACATAGAGTAACGGTAAGTCTGGATATAATCAAAGACTTAATACCGCAAGACATTTGCTTTCAGTTGTGCATATTGTCTAAAGATAATATAGTGGATCCACGAACTACTCAATGATATATAACTGAGAAGGTCAAACGGAAAAAAAGCGACCGCTAAACAAAAGTTTGACCAGAAAGTAAATAAGGGAAAGTTCATCGAGAGGAATGTGATTAAAGCCTATTACATCAGAGTCATCATAATGGTAACCCTACTTAGATGATTGGAGATCCCAAGAACTAAGTTCAAAAGGACAACTAAGTTATGTGTGGCTCGCTAGAAATCACTAAAGGAGTCTAACTCCTATCCATTCCTATGATGAGAGTGATATCTGCAATATGAATTGTATGCAGGGAATTTAGGATAAGCTATACTTTTAATGATCACTTATATCTTGAAAACCTTAGATGGATATCTTTCAAGAGGAGTGTTTAAGAGACTCGAAATAAGGATCACCTATATGAGTGTGAAGGGGCCGCTTCTATGAGAATTGATAAGGCTAAATTCTCTAAAGCACTTATAAAATACCAGGACTTGCCCAAGGCCAAAACGGGCACAACCGTAAGAACTAAGCTGTGTTTGGAGATATTCTGTGTAAATTCTATTGTCTTGGCTTACACAAACGGCTGAACAGTTCAAGGCATCACGTCCACGGATTAGCTAATAAGTCCGATAGACTTTCACTAGGGAAGGTTCAAAGCCAAAAGTTACCTATCCCGATGCAAGGTATTTCCTTAATGTACTCTCTCTTTGTCTGCATGTTGTTGCATGTCCTTTCTGTAAATTTCATTCATGTGGGGGATTGTTGGAAAAATTTGAATTTAAATTTACTCCATTGATTATGTCTCTTGAGATGGAAGGGTGTGTCCTTTGAAGAATCACAACCTTTCTGAAGATTCACATAGAAGTCTATATGTTCCATCTCCCTCACTTCAATTTGGTTAGTGAATTGTCATTTTCTTCTTCACTTTGCATTATTCTTCATATTTTCTAAGTCTAATTTTCCTATTAAGAGAGTACATGCACAACGAAGTTCGCTAGACTTGCAATAGTAGTGCTACTACTGTAAGACATTGATCGTTGTATCCTGGGAGATAGACGTCCATTGAATCCTATAAGCACTAGTAGGAAGACGAATCTGTCTTAAGGAAAGAGTGTCACACACTCGACTCGATCAGATTTTATCCTTTTATGTACTGTAAGTTTTATTACGTTATTATGTTGATATATTTCAGTTTTTTGGTTTTGCCCAAAAAGCATTTACATATTTATAAATTATATTTTTCAGATAGTTTGGTATAATTTTTCTAACAATAAATACTTAGGGGTTGTTTGAAAAGTATTAAATAAATATATTTTTTGACATTTTATAAAAAGATATAAAAAAAATAAAAATATAATGTAAATTAAAAAAATATTAAAATATTAAAAAAAATACACTTTTTAATAAATGTCAAATAACCTCTTAATATGCTGAAAAAACATTGTAGGTAACTGTTACACAATTTCTCTCCATATTCAATACATGCATTGGCCGTTCAAAAAAATAATTTTTGTTTTTGCTCCTACTAGATTTTTGGTCCAGCTGAGGAAGAATTCCTCACCTATCAAGGATATACTTAGGGGGGGATACCTTCCAGGAAATGATACTTTTGGCGACTAAAATATTGGTCGCCAAAAGCCCTATGTTTGGTCGCCGAAACTAATTAGTGACTAATTTTTTTTTGTCTCCAAGGTCGTCGCCTATATCCTGTCAGCGATAGTATTGGCAACTAAACTACTTTTGGTCGCTGAATGTGAACGTTTGGCGACTAAAATTTGGTTAGTCGACAAAGGTTATCTTTTGGCGATTAAAAGATTAGTCGCTGAAAGTGAACGTTTGGCTATTAAACTTTGGTTAATCAGCAAAGGCTATCTTTTGACGACTAAAATATTAGTTGCCAAAAGTTCTCACATAAAACTAAATTCAACTATTAGAGACTAAAGTTTTAGTCGCCAATAGGAAATTTGTGACAAATAATAAACTTTGTTTGGTAGCTAATACTATAGTTTATTCTACTAAACTTTTATTAGTCGGCAAATGAAACATTTTGGCGACTAAAAGTATTAGCCGCCAAAAGTGATATTCAGTTATTGGAGACTACACATTTTAGTCACCAAAAGAGTGGAAGTTTTCATTTCATTCTTTCGTGACCAAATTGTTTGGCCGTTGTTAGTTTTCACGACCAAACATTTTAGTCACCAAAAGGGTGGATCTTTTTCATTTCATTCTTTCACGACCAAATTGTTTGGTCACCAAAGGATGTTGTGTTTTCCGCTACCAAAATATTTAGTTAGTAATAGTTTATTCCTCATTTTGATTTGTTTTGGCTACCAACATATTTAGTCGCCGAAAGCTTTATAAATTTTTTTAAAAAATTTAATTTCTCAACCACTTGTATTTATTCCATTATTAGTGCAACTTGTACCCTTTATATATAAACAAAATAATCCTTGAATATTGATTATATTAGCAACCATTCAAAAACATGCACACATTCATTAACTTCCAACCATCCAAAAAATTCATATTTAACAGCAAATTATAAATGTAATAGAAATTCCATATCGACCAAGTATAATCCAACCTCAAAAATATAATTCCATAGATAACATAGGATTAAGCAAATTTAATATTCAAAAGGTAATATATACCATGCGAAAACAGTAATTTGTACCGCTCTCCATACATAACATTTTTTTAAAGTAAATTTAATATCCAAAAGGTAATCTATACCATGACAAAACAGTAATCTGTACTGCACCAAAAACTAATTGTACCACATCCAAAGGTAATCTGTACCACGCCAAATTTTAGATATGTACCAGGCTAAAAAAGTAATTTGTACGAACAATTATAAAGACGGAGGTATAAACAGAATGTTTTCCATACTTGTCAAATAAAAGTCATATCCACAATTCCACGTCAAAAACCATTTGTGAAAATAATGCAAATCATTAGTATTGACTATGTATTGGCATATTTAAAATTATAAATAAAAAAACGCCTCCTTTTACAAGTACAGTTTCACAAAATTATGAGAAGCACAGAGCATTCAAAGGAAAAACTGATGGAAGTTAGCTACAAAGCTGTTTAATATGTCGTTGCCAATATGCAACATTCACCCATACAGTGTCAATCAAAGAATCTTCTGCATTAATTCAAATAAATAGTAGCAAACATGTGCATTGCACTTTTTAATCATGCAAAATCCATCAGTAATTAGGTATATCAGAATGACATAAGGCAACAATTATGATCAGTCAATATATATAATGTCCTGTATAAGCACTCAAGTTAGCAAAGAGATACATTCTCCAACTCAAGCCTTGAAATGACCTCAAACATAAATGCCTAAATAAAACTTGATTTAATATTTCAGTTAAAGCAATCAAAGAAAGCTAAATAAACTTCCTTAGGTTCCAAGGGACATAAGCTTTAAGTGGTAATGGCTCAAGAAAGAAGGCAGCTATAAACTAGAGGGGCAAAGGGCAGGGCTAATAATGAAGGAAGAGAAAAAGAGAGCCTTCGATGTATTATTAGTCAAAACCACGATTTTTTTTTTTTTAATGAGTAATATTTATGATAGAGATTGTTAATACAAAAGGCATGCTTTCCTACACAAGCACAGTAGGGAAAACAGAATTTTCTAATAGAATCCATTATGTGTAAGAAATGGTTTTGGAAAAAATAGATTTTTCCTCAATTTTGGTCTAATTTTTAGGTGGGACCTATACGCCAAAGTTGGCGGATCTAAGTGGTAACGTGTTCTATGCCGCGTTGTGATTCACGTAGTATATTTAGTTGCTCAAAACCATTATCGGGTGAATGAAAAATTGAAGCCAAAGTAAGCTCCATGAAAATAGTGTTTTGGTGGAATTTTCATAAAGGTTTGAATTAAGGTTTGTCCCACATTGGTTTGGTGGGCAAACTTTGTCTGGGTTTATATGGCAGGGGCACTCAAGTTTTGTAGAGGAGGAGGTTATGGGCAAAGTGAGCTAGACCCATTGAACCCAAAATAAACACACGCGTGCACCGCCGTCCATCCGTCCGTCCGGGCGGGCTGGGCTTGGACGCAGGTGCGTGGTGTGAGGTTGTATTGGCTTGTCCGACCCAATACTTATCTTTTTGGACTAAAAACATTTGAATTTATTTTTATTTTTTGGAAAAATAAAATCTATCCGGTTTTGATTTCAAGTTTCGGTTGGAAAAAAAATTCAAATTTTGGTTTGCACCTCTTCAAATTTTCTGTATAGGTTCTATATATGTCTGATTCCTCCAACTCAATGAATGAAGAGCGGGGTATGAGGAAGCCGGCTTTTTATATGAAGATTCAAACAAAAAGGAAAAAGGAACCATATCTTACTGAATAATCTGACTGAATAAGGAAGAGCTTTTTATGTGGTCTCACTTTACCACCATCTGAAATACGCAAAACTTCGATTGATGAAAGCCAGTCCATGAAGATTCTCCATTTTCTTACATGCAATTCCCCTCTTTCGGTAACAGATTCAAATCTCTTTAGTTCAAGCCCAACAGGTTCCTACTTGTTTGATTTAAATTCAAACAGGTTTTGTATTTGTTTAATTCAAACCTAACAGGTACTATACCTGTTCAAACAGGTTTGCTACATGTTTAATTCAAATCTAAAAAGCCACCTTTGCACTTATAAATAGACTAGTCCCTCATTTGGATTTTCATTCAATTTTTTCGTCCTTAATTCTGCTATTGCTCTCTGGATTTTGCTACATTAATTTTTCTGTGAGAAAGAGTGTAAATACAAAGTGTGTTCATTGTGCAAATAGTTTATAGCACTGCTACTATTCGTTGTTGATCATTTTACCCTAAGAGATAGAAGTCCATAATCTGAAAGCACTAAGGAGAGGATGAATTTGTCTTAAGGACATAGTGTTAAACACTGGACTTGATCAAAATTTTGTTTGAGAAATTAATTAGGTAAGTAATTAATTTACTTTCTGTTTTTTTATTTTTCTTTTTATAGATTTTGATTTTATTTTTGTAACAAAACAAGAATCTGTTGTTTTATTTTATTATATATACTGTTTTGATTTTTGTAATCAAACAGTCTCTCTCTTTTCTTTAATTCTTTCTTTGAATACATTGAAGATTGTCCAACAATCTTAAGACATATTATTTTTTTGTGTCTTCATTGTATTTATTTTATGTGCTTTTACAAAATGATATTCTGGTTGAAAAATACAAATAGTAGTCATATACTGTTTGATAAATAGTAGTAATATGCTGTTTATTTTCTTTAACAAATAATAGTAATATACTGTTTATCATTAATAATTTCATAATATTAATTTGTGTAATAGTGTTACAGAAAATTATTGTGTAGTATTTTATTTTTTTGGTCTTAGTAATTAGAAAAGTAAAATTATTTTGTGTTATAACTTATTTTCTGATTTGAGCAACTAGAAAATTAATTTGTGTTTTAATTTTGGGTTTTTTCTCATTTTTTGTAATCAGATATTATGACTGCTGAAAGTAATACTCCAAATTCGATTGTTACAACAACTCCGGTCCCTATCCAGAACCATGTTCAAGTTCCAATAAATCATGCAGAAAAAGGGAAAAAATTTAATGGCACCGATTTTGAGAGATGGCAGCAGAAAATGATATTTTATCTTATAACTCTGAATCTTGTATGGTTTCTCCGTGAAGAGGCTCCAGTGTTTAAAGAGGACGAAAGTGAACGGCAAGTTGTTGCTGCTGTAGACACCTGGTAACATTCGGATTTTCTGTGCAGAAACTACATCATCAATGGCCTAGACAACATATTGTATAATGTTTACAACCCTCTAAAAACAGCAAAAGAATTGTGGGATTCTTTGGAGAAAAAATACAAGATAGAGGATGGCGGTACAAAGAAATTTGTTGTTGGTAAATTTCTGGACTTTGTTATGGTAGATTCCCAAACGGTAATTTCTCAAGTTCAAAGTTTTCAATTAATTTTGCATGATATTCATGTTGAAAGTATGTCTCTTAGCGACTATTTCCAAGTCGCTGCATTAGTGGAAAAATTACCACCAGCCTGAAAAGATTTCAAAAATTATTTAAAACATAAATACAAAGAGATGACCATGGATGCACTTATTGTAAGACTAAGAATTGAGGAAGATAACCGTAAGGCTGAAAAGAGGAATGGTAAAAATCCTATTGAGTCCAAGGCTAATATGGTTGAACAAGTGCCCAAACCACATAACAAGAAAAGGAAGTTTGCTAGAGATGATCCTAAACAAGGTAACAACAATGACAATAAAAAGTTCAAAGGTAAATGTCATAACTGTGGCAAGACTAGACATCGTGCCTCTGATTGGCGACGCCCTAAAAAACATCACAAAAGTACAAGCAAGAAGACTACCAATCAAGCTAATGTAACAAAAGTTGATTACATTTCTGACAGGGTAAATGACATCAATCTCTCTGTTATGGTATCTAAGGCTAATTTGGTTGGAAATCCCAAGGAATTGTGGGTTGACACAGGAGCAACTCGACACATTTGCGTGGACAGAAAGATGGTGAGCAACTATTCATGAGAAATTCATCTACTTTTGTTGTGGCTGGACAAGGGAAAGTAATCTTGAAGATGACATCGAGGAAGGAACTAACCCTCAACAATGTGCTGCATATACTAGACATTCGGAAGAATTTAGTTTTTGATTCTTTGTTAAGTAAGAATGGTTTTAGACTTGTATTTGAGTCTGATAAATTTGTATTAATAAGGAGTGGTATGTACGTGGGTAATGGATACATGAGCGATGGTCTCTTTAAGTTAAATGTAATGACGGTTGTACCAAAATATATTTTTAATAAGAATAGCACATCTTTTGTTTATATTATTGAGTCAAATTTATGGCATAGTAGATTAGGACATGTGAATTTTGATGCTTTGCGTAGATTAATTGGTTTAGATTATATACCAAAGTTTGAAATTGATCATAATCACAAATGTGAGATATGTGTAGAAGTAAAATTAACTAAGACTCCATTTAAATCGGTTGAAAGAAAAATTGAACCTCTAGAATTAATTCATACTGATGTATGTGATCTTAAATTTGTTCAAACTAGAGGAGGCAAAAAGTATTTCATAACATTTATCGATGATTGCACAAGATATTGTTATACATATTTACTTAGAAGTAAAGATGAAGCCTTGAAAATGTTTAAACTCTACAAAACCGAAGTTGAAAATCAACTTAGTAAAACCATTAAAATGGTTAGAAGTTATAGGGGTGGTGAATATGATGCACCTTTAAATGAATTTTGTGCACAACATGACATTATTCACCAAACTACAGCACCCTATTCTCCACAGCAAAATGGAATTGCTAAAACGAAGAATAGAGCCCTTAAAGAAATGATGAATGCCATATTACTAAGTTCAGGCTTACCACAGAACTTGTGGGGGGAAGTAATATTGTCTGCTAATTATGTTCTTAACAGAATACACCACAAGAAAACAAATAGCACTCCTTATGAATTGTGGAAAGGTCGACCACCCTCCTACAAATACTTAAAAGTGTGGGGGTGTTTGGCAAAGGTAGAAGTTCATGTTCCGAAAAAGACTAAGATAGAACCAAAAACAACGAATTGTGTGTTTATTGGTTATCCTCATAATAGTAGTGCATATCGATTTTTGACTTATAAATCAGAAATACCTGATATACATGTGAATACTATTATAGAATCAAGAAATGCTGTGTTTTGTGAACATATTTTTCCTTACAAGAAAGGACAGGAATTAAGTTCACATAAAAGAACGAATGATTGTACACAAAGTCAAGAGACTAATGACAATCAAACGCAAGAGACTAGTAATGGGTTTGACCAACAGGATTTAACTAATGATGAACCAAGATGAAGTAAGAAAGCGAGAACATCAAAATCCTTTGGTCCAGATTTTCTAACATACCTATTAGAAAATGAACCTTAAAGTTTTAAAGAAGCAATAACAGGTCCTGAAGTACCTCTGTAGAAAAAGGCTATTAATAATAAAATTGAATCCATTATGCAAAATCATACTTGGGAATTGGTGGTCTTCCACCCAATTCTAAACCTCATGGATATTCAAGAGAAAAATGAAAGCAGACAAAAGGAAGGTTTGGATTATTTTGACACATATTCCCCTATGACAAGAATAACATCCATCCGCATGCTTATTGCTATAGCAGCGTTTTATAATTTAGAAATACATCAAATGGATGTTAAGATAGCTTTCTTAAATGGTGATCTAAATGAAGAGATCTATATGGAGTAACCCGAAGGGGTTGTAGTGTCAGGGCAAGAAAAGAAAATTTGTCGGCTTGTAAAATCTCTTTATGGATTAAAACAAACTTCTATGCAATTGCATGAAAAATTTGATCATGCTATACTTACTAATGGGTTTAAAATAAACGAATGTGACAAGTGCGTCTATGTTAAAAACACTGACAAATGTTATGTCGTCGTTTGTTTTTATGTGAATGACATGTTTATCCTTAGAAGCAATCAAAACATGATCTAATCAACTAAGTAAATGCTGAACAAAAGATTTGATATGAAAGATATGGGGGCCGTAAATGTTATATTAGGAATGAAAATTACTAAAACATCTGATGGGTATGCATTATCTCAATCTCATTATATTGAAAAAATTCTTGGTAAATATATCAAGAATGATATGAATGTAGTAAGAATACCTGTAGACATCAGTCTTTATTTATCGAAAAATAAAGGTAATGTAGTGTCTTAACTAAAATACTCCCAAATCATTGGAAGCCTGATGTACCTAATGAATTGCACTCATTCTGATATAGCTTATACTGTCAGTAAATTGAGTAGGTACACTAGTAACTCCGGAGAAGACCATTGGAAAGCAATCATTCGGGTTCTTAGATATCTAAGATTTATCCGTGATCATAACTTAAACTTTACTCGATATCTAGCAGTACTCAAAGGCTATTGTAATGCAAATTGGATATCAGATACTAAAGATTCAAAATCCACTAGTAAATATGTCTTTACTAGGGGAGGCGCTGCTGTTTCTTGGAAATCCATGAAACAAACATGCATCGCACGATCCACAATGGAATCTGAGTTCATTGCTTTCGACAAAGCAGAGAACAAGCAGAATGGTTTCACCACTTCTTAGAAAACATTCTAATTTGGCCAAAACCTGTGCCAGCTATTTGTATTTATTATGATAGTCAATCTGCAATAGGCAGGGCACAAAGTCATATATATAATTGTAAGTCATGACACATTCGTCGTCGACATAATACCTTAAGGCAATTGCTCTCAAATGGAATAATCTCAATAGATTATATAAAATCTATAGAGAATATTGCGGATCCGTTAACAAAAGGTTTGACTAAAGCAAGTGTATACTTTATCGAAGAGGAAGGAATTAAAGCCTATTACATAAGAGTCATCATAATGGTAACCCTCCTTATATGACTGGAGATCCCAAGAACTAAATTCAAAGGGACAACTAAGTTATGCATAGCTCGCCAGAAATCACCAAGGGATTAAAATTCCGTATCCATTTTTATGATGAGAGTGACATCTGCAACATTTGTTGTATGCAGGGGTTTAAAGATAAGCTTTGCTTTTAATGATTACTTATATCTTAATTTAGGCATAAAAATTAAGAGGAGTATAAGAGATACTCACAATAAAAATCACCTATATGAGTGTCGAACTGAGGCCGGTTCTATAAGAATAAAGAGACTAAATTCTCTAGAAGCACTCACGAACAGCTAAGAGCGTTTAAGGCCAAAATGAACACAACCGTGAGAATCACGATGTGTTAGAAGATATTTTGTGTGAAATCTATTGTCTTGGCTTACACAAACGGCTGAACAATTCAAGGCATCGCGTCCATTGGTTAGGTAGTAAATCCGCTAGGTTATCACTAAGGAAGGTTCAAGGCCGAAAGCTACCTATCTTGATGCAAGATATTTTCGATTTATACTCTTTCAACAAATTTTGCATATTGTTGCATTTCCGTTGTCATCAAATTTCATTCATGTAGGGGATTGTAAGAAATGGTTTGGGAAAAAATAGATTTTTCCTCAACTGTGGTCTAATTTTTAAGTGGGACCCATACGCCAAAGTTGGCAAGTCTAAGTGGTAACGCATTCTATGTCATGTTGTGATTCACGCAGTATATTTGGTTGCTTAAAACCATTATCGGGTTAATGAAAAATTGAAGCCAAAGTGAGCTCCATGAAAATGGCGTTTTGGTGGAATTTCCATAAAGGTTTGAGTTAAGGTTTGTCCCATATTGGTTTGGTGGACAAACTTTGTGTGGGTTTATAAGGCTTGAGTTTAAAACTTGAAGTAAGCCCCAAGGGGCACTCAAGTTTTGTAGAGGGGGTGAGCTTATGGGCAAAGTGGACTCGACCCATTAGACCCAAAATAAATACACGCACGCGCGCCGCCGTCTGTCCAGTTGAGCGGGCGGGCGGGCTGGGCTAGGCTGGACTTGGGTGCAAGTGTGTGGTGTGAAGTTAGGTTGGACTTATCCGGCCTCATAGTTATCTTTTTGGACCAAAAACATTTGAATTTATTGTTATTTTTTGAAAAAATAAAATCTGTCTAGTTTTGATTTCAAGTTTCGGTTGGAAAAAAAAAATTCAAATTTTGGTTTACATCTCTTCAAATTTTCTATATATATATTTGTCCAAACAAATTCAAATATGTTCAGTTCAAGCCCAACAGGTTCCTATCTGTTTAATTTAAATTCAAACAAGTTTTGTATCTGTTTAATTCAAACCAAACAGGTACTATACCTGTTCAAATAGGTTTGCTACATGTTCAATTCAAATCTGAAAAACCACCTTTGCACCTATAAATAGACTAGTTCCTCATTTGGATTTTCATTCAATTTTTTCATCCTCAATTATGCTATTGCTCTCTGTATTTTGCTACATTAATTTTTCTGTGAGAAAGAGTATAAATACAAAGTGTGTTCGTTGTGCGAATAGTTTGTAATGCTGCTACTATTCGTTGTTGATCTTTTATCTTGGGAGATAGACGTCCATAATATGAAAGCACCGAGGAGAGGACGAATCTGTCTTAAGGACACAGTGTTAAACACTGGACTTGATCAAAATTTTGTTCGAGAAATTAATTAGGTAAGTAATTAATTTACTTTTTGTTTTTTATTTTTCTTTTTATAGATTCTGATTTTATTTTTGTAATAAAACAAGAATCTGTTATATTATTTTATTGTATATACTGTTTTGATTTTTGTAATCAAACAGTCTCTCTATTTTCTTTAATTCTTTCTTTGAATACGGTGAAGATTGTCCACCAATATGTGTTCACATCTGCCACTCAGTTCTTCAAAATCCATTACTTGAAGTTGCAAAATGGGACTAAAAGTGTCCTACTAAGAATTCAATCCATAGCCTCTTCAACCTTTCCTTGCACGTAGACAAATGATACTTTTTATGTACACTAAGAACCATGAAAAGAATTGTCATTCCCACTCACAGAAATAATATAAAATATTGAGTCTATGAAGAATGTACCCTCTGGATGCTGCTGCAGAAACAAAAATTGGTTCCACAAGGCTGCATTTTAGATCCAAGACACTGCAGTACACCAAATGCATGAAGATAAGCATAAAGCAGAAAGTTAATCACTAAACTTTTTTTTGAGCAAGTCCAAATTATAACAATGAGGAATGAGGAAGTATCTGACCACACTTTCAGTATCTAAAAAAACACATTACTTTAAGGCAGCCGCTGGAACATTCTTCTAATTGCAACATGTGATTTTATTGACATATGAGGGCTCAACATATTCAAATACTATACATCAGATAGCAATCAAGCTAACTTTTCACATTCATTCTCCTTAATTAATTAATGGCTAAGGCAATGACTACAATTAGGAATTTATTACACTCATATCATATGGTGCTTTTGTGATATTTTTCAACATCATAGTAATTTACTACAAAGTCAAAGTTTCAACAGTTAAAAGGAAAAATAATGTTTGAAGAAATATTATTAAATTTGTAAAAATTAATTATAGACCTTACATTTGTTTTTTGAAGTGTTTTTGCTCAACTTCTTGAAACTTGAAGAATGCCCATGAACACCTATAACAAAGAACAAGATTTTTACAAACTATGATGTTTGTGAACCTGATTATATAATTCAAATCAGACTAAACAATGCCTCGTTATCCAAATTAAGTGACTCTTATCAGCATTGGAGATAATCTAGTTGACAAATTCTGCTACCATAAATGGGTATTGCATAGGTTACCTCATACATTTCAGGCTTCTGATACATCTTCGACATCATTGCAAGAGAATGAGAAATAATGGCATGAAGTAAAGAGTCACAAAAAATCATTCTTTTTGGCATCAATTACATATCCTGAAAGCTTCATATCTTCCCCGAGCAAATATAATATCAAATATATGTTATCTGACTCATAATGTGACACATCTCCCATGGCAAACTCATGGACAACAGAGCCCAACTCAAACCAACTAGAACCTCTATTCTTCCTCACCCGTTTCTCCCTGATCATTACTCGCACTTTCGCAACATCACGCCATCGTCCAGAGGCAGCATGGATATTGGATAATAGAATATAATTACCATTATTATCCGGCTCAAACTTGAATAGCTCAGCTGCTGTAGTTCGGCCAGCTGAATATTGCAATTGATTACACAAGCTGCAAGTAAAGCACTCCACACAACTGAAGTGGGTCCCATAGGCATACTGCCTATAATGTCATGTGCAGGGCCACATTTTTTAGCAGGGCTGCATTTTAGATCCAAAACATAGATTGAACCATAGTCATGCACCTACCTCACCGATTAAGAAAATCCAGGCAACATGCCATCTTATCTTGCTATGCTCTATTACGTGATGGTTTTTATGGTTAACTTCTCAGTCTATATGCCCAAATTAGAGTGCTTACAAGTTTAGTACATATAAATTTTTCGTTTTAAATTATTTCTATGAAATTAGTTTTAGAACACCTTAATCACAACCATTACAAAAATCAAACACATGCACAATAAGTCAAATTCAAAGCAAAACTCAGTAGCCATGTCTCTTACTCTTTTTTTAACAACTAATAGAAGTTCAAAGAAAACCCAAAAAATAACCATCAACATGAGAATAACTTATATCCACCTAATTTGTCCACTCCAACCTAGACAGAACTATAAAGCAATAAATTCAGACCATCAAATGTTCTGGCAATCTTTAGTGTGTGCAATCCCTATATTGTGACAAAATTTTCTGTTCTGTTCCTCTGGTATCTGGAAAGATATCAACCCTAATTAACATTGCATTTTTCATAAATTTTTATATACTATATATATATGGCAATTGACAGGACGAGTTTGAAGAATTTGTTGAGAAGGCCAAATCAGTGCCTCTACGAACTAGTTTATAAACCAGTCCAAACCCAGGTCATCGAACAGACTATCATGATTTCTCTAATTCAAAACCCATTTTGGAATTTCATCAAACAGGTCATCCGTATACTCTCACCATAGCCAAATTCATATAACAATTATATATATGTGTATATATATATATATATAGAGAGAGAGAGAGAGAGAGAGAAAGAGAGAAAGAGGGATAAAAGGGAAAATGGGATTGATGGTGGTTGTTCATGGTGGAAGAGGAATCTAGATTAACTCAATGGCGGTAGATGGGTCAATTTGGGGCTGGGTTTGTGTGAAGATATGCGACTGGAAGAAAACACACAGAGAAAGAGGGAAAGAGAGATATACCTGGGGTAATGCTCCAATGGTGGATTGATGTTGGTGCAATGGCGGTAATGCTCCTGTACCCGACGGCTATGGAGACAAAGCGAGAGAGATATCATGGAATGAGGAGAGCAGAGGCATGAGTGAGAGAGAGAGAGAGAGAGAGAGAGACAGATAGGCGTAAGAAACAAGTAGAGGTAAAGATTAAACAGTGATTGATTTTGAAACCCTAGCAACCCATATTTTCCCGACTGACTGTTTTAGTCGCTAATCCCGACTAACTGTTTTTTGTCGCTAATAAGAAATGGATGTCTATTTTTTTTCCCGACTAAATACTTTAGTCACCAATTAATTTAGAATCCCTTCAAAATTTGAAATTCACCCCGCAAAACTTGTAATTATAATTTTTTGGCGACCAAATTTTTTGTTGCCAAAAGATAAAAAGTAAATTTTTTTTTATTCGGCGACTAAATAATATTTTAGTCACTGAAAATAAATTTTTGTCAATCAAACTTTTGGTCGCCAAAGATAAAAAGTAATTTTTTTTTTGTTTTTCATTTGGCGACTAAATAATTTTAGTAGCCAAAACTAACTCTAGAGCCACTAAAATATGTTTTAGTCGCTGAAAATAAATTTTTGGCAGCCAAACTTCTGGTCGCCAAAGATAAAACGTAATTTTTTATTTTTTATTTTCCATTCGGCGACTAAATAATTTTAGTAGCCAAAACTAACTTTACATTGACTAAAAATTCTTTTTGTCTCCAATTGTGGTATTTTTAGTGACTAAACAAAATTTAGTCGCCAATAATCAATATACCCCGACTAGAAAAAATTAGTAGCTAAATCTTGTACTTTTGTCGACTAATATAATTTTTGGTCGCTAATTCCATAACTTTTGGTGACTAAATTTTTTTTTAGTCACCAAATTTGGCCGCCAAAAGTGTAATTTCCTGTAGTGATAAGAGGGGCGATCGCTTCCTTACGATTTCCAAAACACTCTTTATTATAATAATATAACAACAGTTTTTTTTATATATTATAGAGATTTGACCCTTTTAAAAAAAAAATTCTTTTAAAAATTTTAAGTGTCTATCACTCTATATATATATAACATAAGATTAAAATATAGAGAAAATTAGTCTAAAGTCCCTCTCCTATTTTTAGTAATGGAATAGATCCACAATATTATTTTATGATGTCTAAGATCCCTTAACCCCACACTCATATATCACAGAGAAATTTGAGTCTCTCAAATCAAATCTCATTTTTATATCTCACACACACACACACACACACACTCTAAACTATTTTCCTCTATTTCTTAGTCTCTTTGTACTGTGTCACTACTGAGCTTCAACAATGGCGGATAAAAAAGAAGAATAGCAAACTCTGATCTACGAATCAAGAAAAACTCTTCTAAATCGACAATGAGAATCACTAGATTTCTCAAAACCTGTGCCATGGAGTATAATCAAAAAGCTCCGCCGTGGAATGACCACCCCATTTAGTCCATCTCCGGCGAGTCGAAGAGGTTACAATCTAATACCAATGATGATCGAGCACTCCTCCAGAAGTGAGAGAACGTACGACATCTTCTCTCGCCTTCTCAAAGAACAAATCGCTTGTATTAACGGCCCTATCTCTGACGACACTACTCATGTCGTCGTCACTCAGCTTTTCTACCTTGAGTCTGAGAACCCTTCCAAACCCATCAACATGTACCTCAACTCCCCGGCGACGCTGTCATTGCAGGTTCATCCTTTCAACCCCCCCTCCCAAAATCTTAATCTACTCTCATTTCACTTTATTACAATTACATATTTTGATTTTGAGTTCTATATACGAAGTTCACTGTAACCCTGATTTGGTACTTGGGTTGTGTGAGTTTTGGTGTGTGAATTTTCTCTGAATTTTGGCCACTATGTGAATTTTCTTTGGATTTTGGCCACTGTGTGAATTTTTTCTAGATTTAGCCACTATGTGAATTTTCTCTAGATTTTGGCCACTGTGTGAATTTTCTCTGATTGTTCACTGTGAATTTTTTCTACAAAACTCAAGGATGTGTTGGTTCTTTTTTGATATTTGGTTGTTTCAGTTTCTCTATTAATTTGTTTACTTGCTCAGATATTGGAAGGGGAAAAAAAAAAACTGTGCTTTTGAATGGATTTTCTCTGGTTTGATAATGATTAGGTATATATTGATCTTGAGGTTCCTTTTTGATTCTCTGGTTGAGTCAAAACACAATTTTCTCTAGTTTGATCAAAACTCAGAAAATTATAAGCAAACCAGAGAATTTGGGAAAGATAAGGAATGAAGTTGGAAGAGAAAAGAGAACTGCCACTTAACACTCTCATGTATGTAATTCTCTCTGACATGTTTAATTTTCTTTAATGTAGCTATTTATGGAGTATTTCCATGCCTAAACCAAAGAAATTCTCTTATCTATTTTTTTTGTTTTTTGTTCAATTTTCTCTAGTTTGATAAAAAACACAAATTTTCTCTACACAATTTTCTCTGGATAAAGCCACACAATTTTCTCTGGATAGAGCCACACAAAGCCAGACAAATTTTCTCTACACAATTTGCTCTGGATAGAGCCACACAAAGCCACACAAATTTTCTTTATATGATTTTCTGTGGATAAAGTCACACAAAGCCACACAAATTTTCTCTACACAATTTTCTTTGGATAGAGCCACACAAAGCCACACAAATTTTCTCTAACACAATTTTCTTTGGATAGAGCCACACAAAACCACACAAATTCTAATGATATGTGAGTCTGGGAAGAATTTCTCTTCCATTCTCTCTGTATTATCTTCTATTTTAATTTGGAAAATTAAAGCTTTTCTTCAAAGTAGTTATCTATGGAGTCCCCTTTCTACATTTTAATCTCTTGAAATGTTGACTGAATTGTAGACATCAACAATTTTTCTGATTCAAACCAGAGAAAATTCAAATTTCTCTGAGTCCAAACTAGAAAAAATTCAATAACAGAGAAAATTACCCAGAGAAATTGAAATTTTTCTGAGTTTAAACCAGAGAAATTCAAAGTAAATTGAATGCTTTGAATTTTCTCTGGTTTGAACCCAAAGAATTTATGGACTTTTCAAAGAATTCAAGCTTTTTGGATTTCATGAGGGTTTCAAGTGTTTCAGAGTAACATTTACGATATGATCATCATTAAGAAGCAAGCCATTAATTTCATACCGTTGTTGGTGAAATTTACTAGTTTGGTTAAGTGTTGTGTTGTGATATCCATTGCCTTTGGTGTTTTGAATGCCTTACAGTCCCGAGACAATTGGTCAAAATGAAAATGGTGTTTGTTCAATTTTCTCTAGGTTGTTGTTATCTAAATGTCTTACAGTTCAAAGAAAATTGGTCAAAATGAAAATGGTGGTTGTTCCATTTTCTCTGGTTTGATCAAAAACACAGAGAAAATTATGAGTAAACCAGAGAAAATTGGTCAAAAACATAGAGAAATTCTTAGGGAAATGCAAAGAAATTCGAATTTCTCTAGAGAGAAAATCTCTGTGAAGTTTAGAGAAATTCCTAGAATTTCTTTTTGGAAAGTCCAAAGAAATTCTTTGGGTCGAATTTTCTCTGGATTGATATTGAAGGACCTTAGACAATATGATAATATTGGGTGTCTTTTATATTATAAAACCTTAATACCGGAGACCTTAAAAAAAAATCCCCTAAAATATAACATTAAAAAAATAGACAAGATATAATAAAAAAAATTAATTTCTCATAACTAGTGTTAATTAGAAGTCCTAATTTCTAAAAAAATAAAATAAGGTATCAGTTAGTTACTTGATCATGTTCATTGAAAAATATATTCGATTCTATCATAAACATTTTTAATAACATAAAAGAGTGTCAAGCACAACAACTCAAGATGTCTCACTTTAATATATAGATTGTTTTATAATTGCTATCTTTTGTAAATGTAGATGCACAAAAACATGTTATTGAGTATATTTTCATTTTATTTTCACTTTTTATACTAGTAAAAATTGATATTATAATCTATACTTTCTTTATAAATTTTTTTTTTAATATATATGTTTGCCCCTATATGAAAATTCTGAATCTATCCTTGTCAACTATGTAATTTAAAATAAAAAAAAATTTACATTACTTAATTTTTTTTATTAATTTTCTATTAGGTTCCACCACCACCGTAGTTCATAATTTTCTCTTATCTCTTATTTTCTCTATCTAAAATTAGACCTACCAAATTTTTCCTCTCACTCTTCCTCCCTTTTAAACCTAGACGTATCTTTAAAATGGAGAATATTAGGAGGAAAAAAATAAGAGCAAAATGCTACTCTTTAATCTTTCTTTTCTTTTTTTAAGTTAATAAAGTGACAAGTTATTAGAATATTTAAATTAACTCATTTATTCATTTATTTTGTAATTATCAGATAATTATCTTATTTACACATTATTAAATCTTAAAGTGGATCTAAAAAATAAATTTTTATATAATTTTTCCATGGTTTGGGGGGAGGGGAATCACTCTTGCCCAATCAACTCAGCGTTTGAATTGTAAATTACTATTATTATTTTTTTCATTTTACATTTTAGTCCAAACTATATGGGAATATATGTTAAAAAATATCATACAAATTAATAAGTTATACAAAAAAAATTATTAATTATTATGTCATGCAATAATAAAAAAAATTTAAAAATTAAAATAGTATTCAATTCTATGATATAATAGGCGTCAATTGGAGTGTTGCTTTTTATTGCAAATAGCAGAAGAATGAAATTCTGTTACGCTGTGTTTGGTTAAGAAATTCGGAAATATAAAGGAAAAATATGTGTGAAATTAGGTAAAAAATACATATATTTTATTCACATTTCATCTATCTTTTCTCTTTTTCTTTCCAAATCTCTTCTTAAATCTCTTAATCAAACACAGCATTAGAGAATTGGTACATTCCACAAATTCTGATTGTGTTTTTCTTCCTCCATGTCCGTGATTATGTATTTTATTAATTTACTTATGTATGTTTGAATTAAATTAAGAAATATAATATTTTTATAAAAATATTAAATATTAGAGTACAATTTTTGTTTATTTAAATGTCTAATTTAAAGACTATTCACACAATCACATCATAAAGTAGAAAATAAATTATATAGTGATCATACTATAAAATTGCATATGCACTATTAGAGTGGATTTATCAAAATATGATATTTTAACACTATTAGAATATCAACATCAAACTAGTTAAAATTTAAAAGTTCCCTTTTGAATTTTGATTTTATATCTTGTTAAATACATTTTTTAACAAACTCTTTATTATTTCTCTATACTATTTAAATATTTATTTTATTCATTTTAATTTAGAATTATTTTTTATAAACTTAAGCCAATTAATTTCAAAATATAAAAAGTATGTTTTTTTAATGTTTGGTTAGGATAAACTACTAACTACATTTGTTGAGACAAAACTATCAAAATTAAAATGGCTAACTTGATAACTAGTTTGTAGAGGTGAAATTTAGTGATTTATTTACTATTTTAACCAAAAAATAAAAATAACTAATTTGAGGTTGATGCTTTAACATACTAAAACATGACATTGACTAGGAGTGTTCACGGTTCAATTGCTATTGGGGAACTTCCAATCCATCATCCGTTCGTCGGATCGAAAAAAATCAATCTACATCCATCTGCCGAATTGGCTGATACAGATTGGCAGATGGATGTGAATCGGCTAGTGAGAGAGGGTAATTTATAAATAAATATTGGCCGAGCTACGATCCTTTAGTCTCTGTTATGGGCCGGACTAAAGGTCAAGGTATGGGCTTCGAGTAGCTCGGTCCCATGTTGTATGAAAGCTGGGCAAAGGTACTTTGGACCGAGCTACCTAAATAAGTGGGCTTGGTGGTTAGCCGAGGTATTAGTGAGAAAGGAGGCCGGGCTTGGCATAGCTCGGCCGAATGTTATCTACGTCATTACTTGAGTGTATGACTGAGGTAATATAGCTTGGTTAGGTCGCGACAGCCTAAACAAAGGAGGTAATCATCTTACTTGGTTGGTGGAAAGCAAAGTGTTATTATAATAGACACTCTTTATTGAGCTTGACACTCCTAGGAAGGCTCTGCTAAGGAGAGTAGAGTCCTACTAGGATTGAGCAAACCATCTCACTTGGTTGGTAGTGAGTAGGGTGAATGATTCCTAGGAGAACTCTTATAAGGAAGACTTGGAATCCTACTAGGATTGTGCCAAGCAGAATCTTTAAAAGCTCATGACCAGACCTGTGTATAGGTATCACAATTCTTACTCTCAAATACATAGAGCTTTTACGTCTATTGTCTATTGTGCTGACTTAGGCATCGGAAGGGTTTCCGGTACACACCTGCCGGCTAACTCATGTTTGTGTTTTCAAGAGGCAAAGCAGCAACGTTTGGAGGAGCGCAAACTTGATCAACAAGATTATACGAGAAGAATATTTCGTGCTCACGCAATTGGCACCGTCTGTGGGAAAACCATAAAGAACAAAACATTTTGATCGAGTTTTTCTCCTTAGTTGAAATCAATGGCGCACGATGAAGATTTGCCGCAATCTGCTATTGATGGGCAAACCCCAGAGGGGGGCGGGAGACGCGAAGGTTTGCCTTTTATCCCATATATGGTATAATTAGAGCCCCAGTGACGAAACTCCCGGAGGAACACACGGAAGAGACAGAGTGCCAGTCCCCGTCGCTCTCAAAGTCCTAAAAGGCAGAGGCGGAGGTTGGATCCTCAAGTTCTGGAAGATCGCATGAGGAAGCAAGATGAGATGATACGAAGGATGGCGGCGGACATGGAGACGATGAAGCGCCAGATAAAAGAAAAAAGGGTGGCGACGAAAGAGGGGCACAAAGGCAACACACCCTCTTACCATTCAGAAGATCGTGGAAGACAAGCCACGCCATCCCAAGCTGAAAGTAAAAGCCTAAGGACAGGCGACACTCAATCAAGGACTTTTAAGACTTGTTTCTCCAGGTCTGAGAGAACGAGGACTGAAAGGTCGCATACGGAGGGAAGCAACTATCGACCCTTGCACGCGTACCAAACAACATCTAAACACACGGTGTTGCCAAGGTCAGCAAACCTGCGAACAGTGCTAGAAAAGAGGGCCCGATGGAAGGAAGATTGTAGGGCTCATGACCCTTACAAGGTTTCAGCCTTACAGCGATTGGCCCCTAGGACACATGGAAGTGTCGAGGTAGGAATGCCAATGCCACGCCTTGCTTACGAACCAGCAGACAAAGTGTTATCAAGGCTACAGAGCTCGCCATTCGTTCCGACAATGGAGAACGCACCATTACCCTTAGGCTTCCATCAACCTAAATTCACAACTTATGAGGGGAAGTCGGACCCCTACATGCACTTGAGCCACTTCCGCCAGGTCATAGTGGTGTATCAGCGAAACGAGGCTCTAGTGTGTATCATATTCCCTTCCAGCCTTGGTGACTTGGGTCTAACATGGTTTGAAAGGTTGCTAGAAGGTAGCATAGCTTCATAGACGCAACTAGCAGAAGCATTTGTAGCCAGATTCAGAACAAACACCAAGACACCGGTGGAGATTGACCAGCTACTCTCCATAGATATAGATGAGAAGGAAACGTTGAAGTCTTACAACAATCGGTATTGGGAGACTTTTAATCAGATTGGAGATTGCCCCACAAACCTAACTATTGTATAGTACAAGCAAGGTTTGCCAGTGGGTTATAGGTTGAGAGATTCAATGACAATGATGCCACCTCTTACTATGGAAGCCCTGATGGAGAGAGTGCACCAACACATCTTAGTAGAGGAAGATGGGATTCGCACCTAGGCAGAGTCTGACATAATAGCAAGGACAGACGAAACACCCTCGGCAAAAGTTAACACAGTCGACAAGAAGGACCAACCAAGTAAAAATCTTTGCCCAACTGGGGGCAAAGTGGGTTGGCAGGATTAACCAACTCTTTCTAACAAGTCTTTGCCCGACTGGGGGGCAATAAAAAAGGTTGGCAGGTTTTACCAACACTTTTTTTATTTTTCAGCCGAGATAAGGATCTGGGCTGAAGAAGATTGGCAGGATTAGCCAAGCGTTTAACTCTCTCCAGCCGAGATAAGGATCTAGGCTGAAAAAGATTGGTTAGATTAGCTAAGCTTTTAACTCTCTTTAGCCGAGATAAGGATCTGGCTGAAGAAGATTGGCTGGATTAGCCAAACTTTTAGCTTTCTTTAGCCGAGATAAGGATCTGGCTGAAGAGGATTGGCTGGATTAGCCAAACTTTTAGCTTTCTTTAGCCGAGATAAGGATCTGGCTGAAGAGGATTGGCTGGATTAGCCAAACTTTTACCTCTCTTTAGCCAAGATAAGGATCTGGCTGAAGAAGATTGGCTGGATTAGCCAAACTTTTAACTCTCTTTAGCCGAAATAAGGATCTAGGCTGAAGATGATTGGCAGGATTAGCCAAACTTTTAGCTCTTTTCAGTCGAGATAAGGATCTAGGCTGAAGAAAGGTTGGTAGAAATAACCAACATTTAGCTATTTTCAGCCGAGATAAGAATCTAGGCTGAAGAAAGTTGGCAGGTATGACCAACATTTAGTTCTCTTCAGCTGAGATGAGGTTCTGGGCCGAAGAAAGTTGGCAGGGCCAACACATAGCAAGGTTAGCAGATTACAAAGCTCCTGGACTAAGGTGGCTGTCTTGGCTAAAAAAGTTCAAGACATGCCAATTAAAGTTGAATGACAAACACAAGCAGGATATGAACCGAACAAAAAGATTGGAAAATAGCAGATTTCATTCCATTCCATTTGAAAAAATGAGCATTACAGAAGTAGGGGCAGGTCTTAGAAGCACGAAGAGTGAGAGAAGATGAACAGTGGAGTGTTTTGTTCAAAAAGAAGGGTTTTTGTTTAAAACACAAAAATGGGCGGGACTATTCAAAACTTTAGAGGTACAACGACGGCTGTGACAGTTGTATTTGACCAGTGGGAGCGAGCCACGTGTCCAGGGGAATAGATAACGATTCAAACGTGCTTGGGAAGTGGAACGACGTGCAGAGCAGCTGACAAGACGTTTCTGGACCGGCCAAATCGGTAGCTCGGTAGAAGGTGAGCTCGGTTGGCTTGAATGTTTTAGCTCGGCTAGAGAAGAATAATCATAAATCATGCTTTGTAGATGGAATTAAGGGGCAATTGAGAGAGTAATTTATAAATAAATATTGGCCAAGCTACGATCCTTTAGTCTCTGTTATGGGCCAGACTAAAAGCTGAGGTATGGGCTTCGAGTAGCTCGGTCCCATGTTGCATGAAAGCTGGGCAGAGGTACTTTGGACCGAGCTACCTAAATAAGTGGGCTTGATAGTTAGCCGAGGTATTAGTGAGAAAGGAGGCCGGGCTTGGTATAGCTCGGCCGAATGCTATCTACGTCATTACTTAAGTGTATGACCAAGGTAATATAGCTCGGTTAGGTCGCGGCAGCCTAAACAAAGGAGGTAACCATCTTACTTGGTTGGTGGAAAGCAAAGTGTTATTATAATAAACACTCTTCGTTAAGCTTGAGACTCCTAGGAGGGCTCTGCTAAGGAGAGTAGAGTCCTACTAGGATTGGGCAAACCATCTCACTTGGTTGGTAGTAAGTAGGGTGAATGATTCCTAAGAGGACTCTTATAAGGAAGAGTTGGAATCCTACTAAGATTGTACCAGACAGAATCTATAAAAGCTCATGACCAGACCTATGTACAGGTATCACAATTCTTACTCTCAAATATACAGAGCTTTTGTGTCTATTGTCTATTGTGCTGACTTAGGCATCGGAGGAGTTTCCGGTACACACCTGCCGGCTAGCTCACGTTTGTGTTTTCAAGAGGCAAAGCGGCAACGTTTCGAGAAGCGCAAACTTGATCAACAAGATTATACGAGAAGAATATTTTGTGCTCGTACAGTTGGCAGTTTAAACTTTTATAAATTTTGAATATAATACAATAACTTATGAACATTTTTTTTTTTTTTTTTTTTTGATAACTATCAAACTCAACATAATCAAAAGATTATCAAGTAAATTATCAAATACCAATAATAAATACATACAAGAAAATCATGCATTATCAAAACTATTTCATTACTATTTTTTTATTCAAAAACTATTTAATTTGATTTTTTTTTTAAATGACAAAATTAAGTCTTATATTTTCTACACACAAATTTCAAATATCAACACTTGCTATTTGACAAAAGGATTTCCAAATTGAAAACATAATAGAATATCTAAACCTTTTTTCAATTAAAAACACAAACAGAATATCTAAACAAATTGAAAATACAAAGCCTTACAAATTATTAGAAGTGCTCGCGGTTTGGCGGTTCGGTTTCGATCAAATGAACCTCAAATCCGTCATCTGTCCAAAACTAAGCGGATTGGAAAAAAAATCAGTCTACAACCGTCTGCTCGTCATCACGCATCCGTCCAAAATACGGCGAATAGGTTGAGTTCGATAGGTTTGGGTGGATCAGAATATCCGCTGAACACCTTTGACATTGACACAATTCAAATAGTACAATCTATTAAATTATGATATTTATAGATTTAATTACTACAAATGTCACAACTCAATCCTGAAAACCATAATTATAAAATAAAAAATTAAATAACTAAAAAAAGAAATAAAGAATAACCAAATACCAAATAAGATATAACCAAATACCTCATCGGTCAAAATAATATCATAATCAAAAGTATAATAAATCATAACTAATATAATAATCAGCCTTCCGCTAAAAATGATATAAGACCTCGTTCGGCAAGTTAACATTTTAGCGAAAAAGTAAAAAAAATTACTAAAAAAAGCCAAAAAACCTATAACTTATACCAAAAAGTCAAAGATTCTCTTTTCTCTCTACTTTTTACACATCTTTTTGTAAAAAGTCTAAAAATCACCCCAAACATACTGATTCACCTTGTTTGTTTTCATTTTTCAAAAAATATTTTTCAGAAAATTCTACTTTCTTATTTTCCGTGTTTTTTTTGTTTTTACTGAATTTTTTTTAATGCTTTAAGCAATTTTTTTACTTTTTAGACACACCTAACATAAATACACCTAAAAAGTAAAAAAATTATAAAAAAAATCTTTTAAAAATTTACTAAATACCAAAAATACAAAAAAAATACCAGAATTCAGTACATTTTTTATATTTTTATGTATTTATTAATTTTTTAAAATATTTTTTCATAAATTTTTTACTTTTTAGATACATCTAGGTAAGGTGCATCTAAAAAAGTAAAAAAAATGTTTAAAATTTTAAAAATATTCACTAAAAATTAAAAAAAAAACACGAAAATCAAAAAACTCAATTTTCAAAAAACTTAATTCAAAAAACTTAAACCAAACACACTAAATTATTTTTATCTCATATTTTAAACAAAAAATTAAAAAATTACTAAAATAACATGTTCCGGGAGCTAAGATTTATTAATTTGTGTAGCAACCTCTAAAACGGAAACGGAAGGCCCATTACCACATACAGGACGAGGAAGGTGATCACGGCCCACTATAAAATCTATAAGTAGAGTGTTCTGACCCAAATATAATTTTAGTTGCGAGGGAGTTTTGAAGTAGGGCACAGACCAGTTAGAGTTGTCGCGTTATTGAACGGAGTTGGTAACACAGCGATGATGCTTTCTGGGGATATTCCGCCTAATCAATCGATATACATAAAGAATCTCAACGAGAAGGTCAAGAAAGAAGGTAAATTTGCTTATCTTGATTGCCCTATGTTTTCCTTTGTCTATTTTGAGAGGTGAAATTTTGTGTACTGAATGCCACTAGTTATCAGAATTTTTCTGACCAACAAAACGGGTGTTTGAGGTTTTCGTCAGAATCAAATTGGTTGAGTATGGTTAAAGTGATTGAAAACCCACTGAAGAAAGGGACTTGTTAAATTAGGTTGTCAATTTGGCTTAAAGATTCCATTTTGCTAGCTTAAGACTGAGTTTGGATCGTGGATTTGAGTAGGGATTTGTGGCAGGAAAGGAAAAATAAATAAATAGAAAATTGATCCAAACACAATCTAAATATTTTGAGATTTCTAATCACTTTTCATGAGATGTTCTTGGATGTTAATTACTAGATAATTTTGTGAAAAGGCTAGGATTCTGTTGGTTCTGTCTTAATATGTGCTTGTTTGAGTGGGCCCTTTTTCCCCTTTTTTTTTTTTTTTTGTAATTTTGGATGCTGGTGGGGGGCATGGAGGGGTTCGGCGTGCTTAGATTGAATGAACTCAGCATACAACATACATCATGATTATTTTCCACTTTTTTTTTTGTCCTTCCTCGTTTTCCCGTTATCTTTTTCCATGTGAAGCTTCCTGATTTCTTAATTACCTCAGAAATAGCAGTGCTTTGATTTGGTTGATCTCAATCTTGAATATGGAGTAATTCTTAAAGGTACATAACTTGGGCTAATCAATAGGATTAACTAGGAGTAGGTAACTTTAGGGATGCTCTGAAATGATAACTAGTTTAGGTTGTAACTTGTAAGTATAATATTATGATATCTGTCCATATCTTTGTATGAGTCCATTTTTTTCCATCATGTTTTTGGAGTTGCAATTGGCTTCTTTGAAGATTGATGTTACCTAGACTTCATGGCAATTCCTTCAAACATGTGGTGGGAAAAATATTATGCTGATACTTTTTTTTTTCCATATATGAGAGATAACCAAACCGAACCAAGCCCGGGTTGAGGAGGAGGGTTGTGTGTTAGGTAGCTGACAGCTAACATGTAAAAAAGCAGCTCGGAACCCTTATTTAGGGGACGGGGTAGGTCTAGATTGACGTTGGCTAGCGTTGTAAATAGAGATATGGATCTACTTAATTTGATTAATGAAATGGCCTTTGATAGGGTCGTGTGGAGAAGAAGGATTCATATAGCCGACCCCATTTGATGGGACTTAAGACTAGGCTTGGTTTGGTTTGGTTTGGTATGAGAGATAACCAAACTGAACCAAGTCTTTAAGTCCCATCAAATAGGATCGATTACATGAATCCTTCTTCTTCACTCGACTCTATCAACAACCATTTGGTTAGTCGAATTAAGGAGATTCATATGTTTATTTACTACATTAGCCCACGTTAATCTAGGTCTACTCATTTCCCTAACACTTCCATCTACCATCACTGTATCGCTTCTCTTCACTACTACCTCTGTTGGTCTCCGTTGTATATGACCAAACCATCTCAATCTATTCTCTCTCAACTTATCTTTTATCGGAACTACTCCTACCCATTCACGATTATTCTCATTCCTAACTCTATTTTTTTTAGTTTTGCCACACATCTACCTTAGCATCTTTATCTTAGCAACACTCATCTTATCTACATGTTGTTTCTTAGTTGCCCAACATTCCGTCACATACAATATCGCTGGTCTAATATATATAAAGAACTAAGGGATGAAGATAGACAAATAGGAGTTGAGGATAAGAAATAAGGAAAAGCATGGAGATGTAACAAAGAAGAAGAAAAAGAAAAAAGGATGTGTGTGTGTGTGTGTGTGTGTGTGTGTGTGTGTGTGTGTGTGAGAGAGAGAGAGAGAGAGATTCTTCAATTTTAGTCATATCCATGACCCTTTTTATTTTTCTCAAGAAGCCATTTTATAGACCTTATAAAACCCTAATTACAAGTAATTACCATGTAAAACTACCTTACCCATTATAGTAACAACTTAGGCCCCAAAATTTCTCCCCACAAACCCTAAACATATGCAAAATGTTGATTTTGCACCAACTTGGTTGTTTCCAAAATATGCAGTTTATGCCTTTTATGTTGTTAGACATTATTTATTCTTCTAAAGAAATAAATTTTATCAAAGTAAGTTTCTCACATGAAATCCTTAAAGAAGGGTCCGCCATTTTAATAATTTGCCAGCCTGAAATTAAAAAATTATTAAATTCCCTTACAAAATCCTCTTACTTCTCTCTTTTGAATTTGAACAAACAGGGGAAACAAAGAATGGAGTAGACTCTTCATTACCAACAACTAGAAAAAATGATAGTATATCTACCATTTAAACAAAAATTGTATGTGATCAATTTTCTATTAATATACTTTGTGAATATTAATGGTATCGTTTTTATTTTCTATTTTCTGTTTTATTTTTCAAAAAATGTAAAAAACTTGTTTGGGTAAACTACTTTAGAAAATAGTTTTTTGGGAAAAATTCTGAGAACTCTTTTTAGGAAACACCAAGAAGTTTTTGTTTTTGAATTTTCAAAAATTGTTCTCTCATAAAAAATTATATGAAAACTTTGGGGTTGTTTTTTGGTCCTCTCATTTTGTCATCTTTCTCACTTTCAATTATTTTTCCCAGAACAAAAAATAAGTCAATTTTTTTTTTTTATTAATGTGCTTGTTTTACAATTTATTTTTTCATGGTAACTGACTTCACATTTGCTATCAATTTTTATGTGTTTAAACAACACACCTGCAAACATTTATGCTGTTTATGTCTGGTTCCAGAAATGGATGATTGTAACAATCTTTTGCACAGTCAGTTGGCATATCTTCTTGTATCTTACATAGCTTGATAGTATTTTTAGTGTCCACAAATAAGTTTATTTGTGTATGCTTTGTATCTTAAATGTCTACTTAATTTGAAATTAATGCTATATTAGCTTTTTTCTGTTATGCAGAGTTGAAGAGATCTCTTTATGCCTTGTTCTCACAATATGGTAGAATTTTGGATATTGTTGCCTTGAAAACTGCCAAGCTTCGTGGACAGGCATGGGTTGTGTTTAGTGAAGTGACAGCTGCCAGTAATGCAGTTCGACAGATGCAAAACTTTCCATTTTACGATAAACCTATGGTACATCTAAATAACACATTTTTTTAATGATTACAGTTCTAAACTTTCCATTATCTAATTAAATTGTTTCTTATTTTATGTTTTAAAATCTCAATTGATTGGACCTTCAACCTTGAAAGTAAAAATATGGATTGCCATGAGCACACTAGAGGAGTGGTTCTCATGAAATTTGCAAACCTTACATTGTTGTTTCTCCCAGAGTCTATTATTTATTTTCTTTTTCCCACTTTAATCACCCCATGCTCTTTCATTTTCTTAATGTTACTACCTTTCATGTGTCCATGGATAGTTACAAACACCTCCAAGTAAATGGAGTAACTTAGAAGAGAGAATGCTCAGACCAAGGTGGATAATTGGCTTCTTGATGCTTGTGCCTCACTTCTAGACATCACATATACTGTTGCATTAATCGAAATCTAGAATCTCTTGATCTGATGAAATGCTGCTGGCAATGTGGTCTGTTTTATTTTCCCACAACAAATTACTCCCGCAAATTTTGACTTTGCTTTAGTACTATGTGTATTATTTGTTTCTGATCAATAACTTATGTTTTCTATTTTTCCTTCTAAAATCTTATATGCTATGTGTAATTTGACTATGTTAGTATGTGATTTGATGCAGCGTATACAATATGCAAAAACTAAGTCAGATTGTGTCGCTAAAGCAGATGGTAGCTTTGTCCCAAGAGACAAGAAAAAGAAGCAAGAGGAAAAAGGTGAGGATATTTTTCTTTCTTTTTTTTTTCTTGCTGTTTTTAGTTATATGTTTACGTTTTGTTAAACTTTGAACTTTGGAGACGTGGCATTGGAGTATACGAAGGTTATGTTTCTTTGAGTAGGTTTTATGGAGCAAAAATAGTAATGGCCTTAGATGAACAAGTGGTTTACCATGTGGTCATAAAATACTGTCAAAATGAACTCAAATTAGAATATGAATAGGTGGTTATGATGTGAGATGAATGGGCAATACCTTCCAGTAAGAAAAAGTGGCAACACCTATCCACTGAAAGTTAAAAGGAGAGAAAGTTACATAGAGAATTATTTTCTGGAGAGCAGTATGTTGTAGATGACAACTATCCAACAAATCTTCTGTGACATATTAATACCTTGAAATTTGACTAAGTATTGAAGCATTAACAAAGTGATTTAATTAGAAATTCTACCTTAATGTTTGAGTTTCCATTGTTCGACTGGTTAACCTATATAATGAATTGGCTACTTTGTATCCAGCTGAAAGGAGGAGACGTGCTGAAGATTCACAGCAATCCGCCACTGCTAATGGTACAAGAGCTGACAGAAATGGAGGCCCAACTGTAAGTTCACTGCATTTGGATTTGTGCTGTTGAATTGCCTCTCTCTCTCTCTCTCTCACACGCACGCACGCACGCGTGCTCACGCGCACGCAATTTGTAAGGATTGTCAATTGGAGGCTAGGGGAAGAGAACAGGTTTAGTTTTCTTTGACAAAATTGGAAATGGGGGTTGTTGCTTGGTTGAATGGTGGAAGTTTGGTCTCAGAAACATGAGTAGGCAGTTTGAGTTTTAGGGTATCCACAAATAGTGCAGGATTTTATCTGCGCCTAATCTACCCCTACCAGCAATTGATTTTTTACTTTTTGTATTCCTTTACTTTGGAGGGGGCACATGAAGTCACTTGAATGTGGATTAGATTTCCTGGAAACAGTTTGACATGGTTTTGTGAATTGCTATGTGTTTTTTTTATGGGTAATATAGGGGAATCATAGATCCACATTTATTCACATTTATCCCTTGTGCTAGGTCTTTCCTTTTTTTTCCTTAGTTGTATATACTTTTTAAAGAATATATTGGAGCAATGTAATTTGGATAAACTGCTGGCGTGTGTTGTGTATGTGTAGGCTTCCTTCGGAAAGCCAGGTGCACAAGAAGCTGCTACAGCTCCAAACAACATACTTTTTATACAGAATTTACCACACGAGACGACAAGTATGATGCTGCAAGTGCTGTTCCAACAATACCCTGGTTTCAAGGAAGTCCGAATGATAGAAGCAAAACCAGGTATTGCCTTTGTAGAGTTTGAGGATGATGTGCAGTCATCGGTTGCCATGCAGGCCCTTCAGGGCTTCAAAATCACTCCCCAGAATCCCATGGCCGTTACTTATGCCAAGAAGTAAACTAACCTATTCATTGTGTGCGTCTTTCCCTTCTTTTTTTTGGGTGGTTTTGTATTTGCTGAGGAATTGTAACATTTGAAGAGTTTTACGTATTAAAAATGATGCTTGTATGTTCGCTGATGTTCTTTCTAGTTATGCGTTTTCTAACTTCTTGTGTAAGCTATTAAAAATTGTTTTTGTTTTGGAGCAAAACTGGTGGAGGTTATTGCCATCACTAAGCTTAACCTGGAGGAATATTACTTTTGCTTTTTTTAATATAATTTAAAATTAATGTTTGACAAATAATTAAGAAATAAGGGGAAAAGAATATAAAATTAGAAAGACTTTTATTTGCTTTCTAAATTATGTATAGATTGTTCGTTCAAATTTTTTTTTTTATATGTAGATTGCGTGGCCTACGACTGAACAGGGTGCATTTGAAAGTATATGTTTTGAGGTGTTATTGCTTACAACGTGCAGATTCCAGATTGGACTAGTCTTCTTTTAACTTTATTATTATTATATTAGGGTAAATTACCCTGACATCCTTTGATCTAATTATATTTTATGACTTGAAGTTTTGAAAATTATATTTACTCCTGTAGTTAATAGTTCTATTTTCACAAACTCCTGTTTATATAAAAGGCAATAACTCTTAGTAAAAAAATAGAGAAAATTACATTAAAAATAAATCAAATAAAGCAAAGTAAAGTAAGGAAAAAAAAAAAAAAGAAAATAAAATAAAGAAAGAGATAATGTATAAGTTCAATGTTTTCATTCTATCTAAATAATTATAATAACAATGGTTAGTATAATTTCTTAAACATCAGGGGTGATATGTATTAAATACAAATTTTAGGAGATATAGTGTAATTTACCCATTATATTATAAGGTAGTTATCATTTTTTGTTAAGGAAGGGGTTTCTCTCCACTCTCTCTAGTTTATATAGTAGATTGGAGTATACTGTTGGGTTCATGGGGTTTATCATGGGTCTTGTTTCAATAATTCGAACCATTCAACGTATAGAGTTTGTCAAGTATTTTATGCCTACAAAAAATTACGTTGATCGGATCGAAACACATTTTGGTCAATGGTAAATATAATTTTAAAAATAAATTATTAACAAAAATGTGTTCCGATCAAGGGATTATTGATATTCAATTAACGTAATTTTTTGAAAGTATAAAGTATTCGACGAGTTCTACATATTGAAGGTTCAAATTATCGAAATAAGATCTATAGCGAGCCCCACGGGCCCAACAGTACGCCTCAGCCCACATAGAAGCCTCTCCCTTTCGTCAAATCAAAATTGAGCATGTTTAATCTGGGCTTATATTAGATTTTAGAATTAGAAATCATTCCTTCACGTTACAGTTTGCTAATAATGTCGAGGCTCGGATTGAGAGTAATCATATATATGCAAGGCAAATTATACATTTACCCCTTAATTATGGTCATTATCAGTCTATTTCTTTAACTAAAATTTGTTTAATCTTTTTATTTATTTTAGTGGTTATTTGGCATGTGTTAAAATAACACACATTACCTATTTAGGTCACAATCATCTTATTTAAGTCATATCACCTCTCTACCACATCACTTTAAACTCAACTCATATTTCACATTTTTTCGTAAAAAGTCAAAAAGTATGGGTTGAGTTTGGGATGATCTAAATAAGTGCACTTTTTAACTTTTTATGAAATATGGGTTGGGTATAGATTAGGTGTAAAGTGATGTGATAGAGAGATGATGTGACTTAAATAAGATGATGTGACTTAAATAGGATAGTGACTTTTTGATTTTTTAACTTTTTTAGATTATGACAAACAAACAGCAACCCCTTAGTCTCAACTTTTTTTGTTAACTTTTTACTAACATTCTTTATAAAAAAGATAACGAAAGAATAACTCAAACTGTACATATATAAATATCACTTTTGTTGAGAAAAGGGTAAAACCAGCATATATATTAATAAGAAAATAGAACAATGATTACAAGCCAACACTATTCAATAGACAATCACACGTAACAAACAAAAATAAAACCAAATGAGATAAGCAACCAACAAAGCCCAAAAACAAGCCCCCAGCTCCTGGATTAGATTGCTCGGCGTTGAGGTGGTCTAAAAAGATTTGGGTCGTTGAAGCAGGCTTCAATTCTCAACTCTTTCTTATGTTTCCCAACAATAAGGCCCCAGCGCAATTCTCTTGAACGTGTGCTACAGGATCTAGGAGCCCAACTTGATATGCCAAGTCTCGGAACCTTAACTTTTCCAATTCTAGAGAAATGGACAGAGTTGGTTGCATTAGACTTCAAACTATCCATTCTTGGAGCTTTGATTCGTTTAGAACCTCCTATATGACAAACCATAATGGAATCAAATAAATGATTATGAAGCAAAGGTGAGTCAAGACCTGGTAGTGGTAGTTGCTCTTCATAATCTTGAGAAAGAGGGACAGACTAAATTGGTGGCGAAACTTCATCTAAAACGAGTGAAACGGGTGTTGGCATCTGAACTTTAGGAAATGAAGCCTCCTCATCCTCAACCTCAACTTGCATATCTGGGTTGGAATGCCCTTGTGGCTGGAGTTCAACAATCGACAAACTTGGTCGGTGTAGAAAGTGAAAAAAACCAACTGACTGTAGATTTTGTCGCAATGTACGATTGAGGAGAAAATTCTTGCCAAGATGCACCTTGTGGCGACGCTAAATCTCCCTTTTGAAAGTACCACCATACACCTATCCCCTCAAAACTGACGTCCTCATGATTTATTAATATAGCCTACCGCGGGCTTGCTTTCACCACCTCCATCTGTCCCACTATCACAACAATCTGACCTAGACGAACAGATGGACCACTCGGGCCAAAAACAACACTAAATAGAAAGGAGTCAGACATGTCGCGACCCACCATTGGTGGGATGTCTAGTGGTCCAACTTCATCATCCATACCCACGGAACCCTTCCAATGTGGCAAAGCTGAACCACAAACAAACTGAAAATCCTCATCATCCATAATATCCTTAATGAGAGCAATCTTCAATGGATTCAAATGTGGGAATTTATCAAATGGCAGATAGCTTTTCAACTCATCTTGCCTATCTTCCGTTTCCATAATAATACATTTACCTTTCTTCTTCTGAGAAAGGCGATTTTTGGAGGCCCTCTTGGGTTTGAGAAGAAACCCCTTCTTCAATATGAGGAGCAAAATAATCACCATAAAAACACCAAAAAATGTAATGGTAGAGGAGTGAGGAAACAAAACGAACCAGACAAACCCACCAAAAACCAAGAAAGAAATAACCAAAGGATCACCGAAAAGTCACCACAAACACCTCCTAACCTAGTGCCAGAAAAGCACCTAACTCCAACACCAGGAAAAACAACCAAAACCCAAAAAGAAAAAACGTAGAACCCCACATATCTGCAGATCAGCCAGAGAAATATTGTAGAAAGGCACTAGAAATCACCCCTAACGCCGGAAATTGCCTTTTCAAGAAGCTCCTAACCTCACAAACCTGCCAGAAAAAAACCAAGAAACGGCAGAAAACAGACCCAGGTCGACAGAACAACCAGAGGAGATAATGAGTGAGTGAGTGAGTGAGTGAGGGGAGGGAAAAGTCAGTCAAAAATAGCCAAAGAGTAAAATTAAGATCAAAACTGGTTAAAGGCACAGCCGGCAGATAAATGATCTATAACAGGTCCCCCTCCCCTCAAAACAGCAAAATCGAAGGACGAAAATAAGGAAAACTAACAGATTGATCCTCATAAGAGAGAGGCACCCTCTAATACCATAAATGTCACTTTTGTTATCAGAGTAAAATATAGTATATGTCTGTGGGGATGTATTTTCTGAGTACCAACACGTGGCAAGGTGACGTCGACGTGTCAGCCGAGGTGCCACGTGTCCTGGTCGTTGTGCCGAGGTAATCTCGGTTAGGCCGAGGTTTCCTCCGAAAATATCAGAATCCGAGATAAGCGGATAAGGGACAGGAGTCCTAGAATGAAGAAAGACTTCAAGATGGATAAAGATAGCCCTCTTAGGGAGTCTATCCTTATCTCTTGAGGAGTCCAAAGTAAATCCAGAATTGGAGTCCATAAGAAGTAAGGCTTCTAGTGGAACTAGGATGGAGTTCACTATAAAAGAGAGGCGCCCCCAGCTCGTCTAAGGTACGCAATTTATTCTTTGAGCAGTAAATTTAGCACTGAATTATCTTTGAGAGATACTGACTTGATCATCGGAGTACCCCCGGGTGGAAGAACCACCGCCGGAATCTTCTCTTTCTGTTGTAGGTTAGCCAGGTGTCATTTATTCTGCCAGTTCTCTCCAGCTGATCACTGAGTTGGCAGTGTGATCGGAAAATTACTTACACAATTTGGCGCCGTCTGTGAGAAAGATAGAAGGATAGATGACCAGCAACGGACAGAAGGAAAAGATTGGGGACGACACTCCTGTTGGGAGTGGGAGACCGATTGACCTGGATGTCACAGGAGATGAATACAATGCAGAAACTCGTGACCAGAATCACGGAGTGAAGGACGTCGGCCAGACTAGCAATGTAATGACCCCAAATTGTATGGCGTAATTATCGATAATTAATTATGTGTTTATTTGAATTAATAAGAGACTATCTGTTTGAAGTAGAAAAATATCTGTTGGAATTACAACTTCGGGACTGAAATTGACAACCATAATGGGTTCGGAAAATGAAATTGAACACGCCTATGTGATACCGGGAATTTTTAGAACCATTTGGGAAATTTAATTGAGGACTGAATTTCGTCTGAATCGCTAAGTCTTGTTTGGCTTGAGTTTATGGCACAATTTTATATATATGATATAAGATATGGATGTTGACCCATTGTTGACTCAAAAACAAGAGAAGAAAAAAAAATCTGGAAAGAGGGAGAGAGAGAGAGACGTCGGGAGAAGAGAGGAACCAGGGGAAGAAGGTAGAGAAAAAGAGGAACCAAGTTCAAATCTTCTCAAATTAAGTAATTAAGGTAAGGATCTTCTTCTAATATCTTGAATAAGGTGGATTCATCCATGTTTTCATGGTAAATAAGTGAAGTGAAAGGGGAATCATGTTTAATTGATGGTATTATGTGGTGTTTTTAACCTATGGAACATCCATGAGCATATATGGCATCATATCATGAAATATATGTTTAAAAATCATGGTTTTCTTGCATGATTTTTACATTGAGGAAAATCTCCATGGATTTATGAAGTAAAGCTTTTATGTGCATCTTTATGACTTTCCATCTTCATTCAAGGTTGGTCTTTACTTGAAATATTTGGAAGTTATGATTTTTATGTGAAATTAGAGATGGAATTCAAGTTGTTTGGCCTTGAGTTTCTTGATTTTGGAAGTGGTTTTGGCAAAGGAGAGATTGAAGCTGGGAAGAAGAACCCAGAATTTCAGATTTTGCTTGGTCCGCTCGAGCGGCGGGAAGCCCGCTCGAGCGGAAAAATCAGCCTCCCAGCAGTTTGGAAGATCGTATGGGCCGCTCGAGCGGCCAAAGTGGCGCTCGAGCGGAGAACCTATTTTCAGGAAATTTTGGGAAGTGGAATTATATGATTTTCACATGTTATTTGCATCATTTGGCATCTCATGAACATGAAATTAATTAAGGGAAGAATAGAATGGCATGAATTACATGATTTAATGATAGTGTGTATTGAAGAATATGTTATAATGTTGATATTTGCAGGTCAAATCTCGAAGACCGTGCAACCGATTTTGGAAACCCACTGTGAGTAACATTCTGTAAAGATATGTTAGTATGATCTATGTTTAAAAGTGCTACGTTATGTTATGGTTTTGAAATGATAAATGTTTTCTGTGAACGAATGTCCAGTTTGCGAATCTAGTATGGCATCCATAGATAGTTTTAAGTTGTGGGGGGGACGGCATAGAAGTGCAGGCCCATGATCAATAGAGTCATAGGGGACGGCATGGAAATGCAGGCCCATGACCAGTTTACGAGATCTCGGTATGTGTTTAATCGGTGCCCAGGACCGGTTACTCTAGTCGTTGGATGACAAATGTTATGTTATGTTATGTTCTATGGAGTATGCCATTATGTATGTTCTTATGAAATGATTAAAATTATATATATGAACGTTATGTTTTACGGATTTATATGAAATGTTGGAATTCGTTCACTAACTCTTTACTTTAATGTTACTTGCTGAGCTTTAGCTCATTGTTTGTATATATGTATTTATAGGTGAGCATTCTGGGAGTCAAGCCTAGGCGGAGTCCAAGCTAAGCCGCCGTTTTGAAGCCTACCCGGTGTTTTGGTGCCTCCGAGCTGAGGCTAGGCCTAGAAGGCCGTATAGTGAGCTTTGTTTTACTTTGCATCTGTGGCTTATGCCTATGCGTTGTACATGATCTTATGGTACATGTTATGTAAAGTTAGTGGGTAAATTAACATTTTTGGCATGTAATTGTATGTTCATATAAATGCACAGCTTTTTGGACTATTAGTATTTTGTTTTCGCTTCCGCGAGCCCCGTTTATTTATGTTATGTTCAGGAAGGCCTGTGGTAATCTAGAATTACTGGCGGGTTATGATGCCAACCTTCTCGGGGCGGGTTTGGGTCGTGACAAGCGACGCACCAAAGAAGCCAGATCGAAGTGGCTATTACAACGAAGATGACCTCCAGGTATGGACGAATAGATGCCTACGGAGGGACGAAGAGATGAAGGAAATGGCAAACAAATTGGCAGACCTACAGTCGGTTGTCAATTTCATGATGCAAAATAACGTCATGTAGCCACCGTTCCCGCTGCAGGACACGCCAATTCCAGCGGCCAATACCCAGAAGGAAGGGCAGAGAACAATCCCCGTAGCCCCGCAGCACAACGGAAGCGAAAGACACTCTCACTGACCTTCCAAGGAGGTCGGACGAAGGGAGCCAAGAGGAGAAGAATCACGGCGGACGCATCACGCAAAGGAAGTAGACCCCAAGGGACATCGGCATGTTCAGGGGCAGGCGTTGTGCTTTGACACAACACATGGAGAAGGGTCGAAGAGGACTCACCACGGGGCCGAAAGTAGTGCACCGAAACGACTGAAAGCAGGAGATAGCCAAGCTCCTGGGAGGACAAAAGAGGATTTGAGAGATTACCTCAAGAGGAAGCAACAGAATGACTAAACCGAGGTAAATTCCCCGGA
The DNA here is from genome assembly GCA_036172215.1 of Camellia granthamiana. NCBI lineage: Eukaryota > Viridiplantae > Streptophyta > Magnoliopsida > Ericales > Theaceae > Camellia > Camellia granthamiana. Next base: position 30,057,377 of record CM069915.1, on the reverse strand, counting down.
TAAGCTGAGGACACCATTCTCGGTGGAATTGGACAGGCTTGAGGCGCCGAAAAGATTCAGTATGCCGAGGTTTCAAATATAAGATGGTAAGTCAGACCCCAACTTCCACGTCGAATTGTTTTTGAACTCAATGGCATTATGTAGTGGGAACGAGCCATTGCTCTGCAAAGTGTTCCCCTCATCCTTCGGGGAGATTGCATCAGACTGGTTCCACAAACTACCGAAGGGAAGCGTGAAGACTTGGAAAGGCCTGGCCGAGATGTTTGTGGCCAAGTTCGTGACAAACAAACTGCAGCCATTAAGGGTTGATGCATTGATGGCTCTGAAGATCGGCAAGGATGAAGGCCTTAGGGCCTATGCAAAAAGGTACTACGAGGTATTCAACCGAATACCCGAATGCAATCAAGAAGTGGCGGTTGTATCATTCAAGAATGGCCTGAGACAACTGCCCACTACGGAAGTCTTTGGCAAAAACTTTGCCAAAAAGCATGGAAGAGCTCATGGTAAGAATCGAGAAGTATGCCAGAGCCGAGGAAGATACATCGGGAACTAAGGAGGTAAAGCAAGAGAAAGGAAACGGCTCGCCGAAGCGAGGCCGAGGTAACAACGGATCGAACAAACATGAAACAGAACTAAGGGCTGCACAGGCGGTGACGACTGTGTTCCGGGCCCCAATTAGCAAAGTCCTGGAACAAATACGAAACCAACCTTATTTTAGGGCACCAGCAAGGGCACCAGGGGAATTTATGAGAAGAAACCTTGGTAGGCGTTGTGCTTATCACAATGAAGAGGGACACCCAACCCAGGGTTGCAGAGCCCTAAAAGCACATTTAGAAAACTTGGTGAGGCAAGGACATCTGAGAGACCTTGTTGATGAGGCCAGGACAAGAGAAGAACAGGCAAGATTGCCTCAAGCACCAGCAGCCCTACCTTTCCCAGTACAGCAACCACAGGCAGGAGGACCTCGGGTGGTTAATGTAATGCACTCAAAGGTGAACGAAAACGACATACGGGGGGAGATCCAGAAGGTAAAACACCTGCAGCACGTGAACCAGGTCGGGCAGAAAAGACCTCGGTCTGAAGAGCGCCAAGGACCGATGATAGCCTTCACTGAAGCCGACCTAGAAATGGTCCAGCATCCACATAATGATGCCTTGGTAGTATCCCTCCAGGTTGGGGAGTGCCAAGTGAAACGCATCTTGATCGATCAAGGCAGCTCTTGCGACATCATGTATGTCAGATGTTACAAGGAGCTGGGCCTTCACCCTGACGACATGGAGCAATCAAATGGCCCGATGGTCGGCTTCAATGGAACACTGACATGGCCATTGGGCGCAACAAGCTTGGAGGTACAAGCTGGAACTAAGAAGATCAAGACAAAATTCATAGTGATTGACACACCCTTGCCATACAACATTATCTTGGGGAGGCCGTGGTTGCATGCAATGGGGGGCAGTTCCCTCAACGTTGCATCAACTACTGCGGTTCCCAACAGAACATGGGATTGAAGAAGTCAGAGGAGATCAATTGCAGGCAAAAAATTGCTCAATGGCAGCAATGAAATCCACCTGCAACGTTCGGGAACCAGAGAAGGCAGAAATTGAAGAAGAGGACATGAAGGTCCTAGATGATGTCGGCAAGGAGCCAGCCGAGAAAAGTGAAGAAGCACTGAAGAAAATCCTCGTCCAGGAGGGCGATGAGGAACGCTTCTTTCTTCTCGGCTCGGGCTTAGCCGAAGAAGAGGAAAGAGAGCTGGAAGCTTTTTTAAGGAAAAACATTGAGGTGTTTGCTTGGACACCCTATGAAATGCCTGGCATTAACCCCGAGGTCACGTGCCACAAACTCAACGTTGACAGGTCGGCCAAACCGGTAATACAACGAGCCAGAAGACCGATATTGATGCACGTCGAAGCAGTGAAGGAGGAAGTTGACAGACTTCTGGAGGCCAAGGCCATCAGAGAAGCCAATTATCCGACATGGCTATCAAACACCGTGGTAGTAAAGAAGAAGAATGGTAGATGGAGGGTCTGCGTAGATTTTACAAACCTGAACAAAGCTTGTCCCAAAAACAGCTTTCCTCTACCCAAGATCGACCAGTTGGTGGACGCCACATCTGGACATGGAAGGATGAGCTTCCTGGACGCTTATAGGGGGTACCACCAGATAGCCATGTACCCTCCGGATGAGGAGAAGACAGCGTTCATCACCCCAAAAGGCCTGTACTGTTACAGAGTAATGCCTTTTGGGTTGAAAAACGCAGGAGCAACTTACCAAAGGTTGGTAACCAAGATGTTCAAGCACTTAATTGACCAAACAGTAGAAGTCTACATCGATGACATGGTCGTGAAGACCAAGGAACCAAAGGGTCATCTTGCCGACCTAGCAGAGGTCTTTGACATACTCAAAACATATCGGCTCCGACTTAACGCATCGAAGTGCGCGTTTGGAGTCGGATCAGGTAAGTTCTTGGGATACCTAGTGACTAGAAGGGGCATTAAGGCCAGCCCAGATCAGATCAAGGCCATCCTAGAGTTACAGAGCCCGACATCGGCGAAACAAGTTCAAATGCTTACTGGAAGGGCCGCAGCCCTAAACAGATTTATAAGCCGAAGCTCAGACAAATGTAAACCCTTTTTCAATCTGGTGAAGAAGGCCACAGACTTTTTTATGGACTGAAGAATGTGAAGCCGCTTTGACCAATCTGAAGAAATATCTAACCACGGCTCCAGTCCTCTCAACGCCTGAACCTGGGGAGGAACTGTTTTTGTACTTAGCAGTTTTAGAACACGCAGTAAATGCAGTGGTAATCCGAGAAGAGAAAGGAGAGCAGAAAGTTGTTTACTATGTAAGTAAAACCTTGGCCGATGCAGAAACAAGGTATCTACCACTGGAGAAATTAATGCTGGCCTTAGTAATGGCTTCAAAGAAGCTGAACCATTACTTTCAGGGCCACAAGATTGTGGTACTAACAGAACACCCACTGAAATCCTTGTTGCAACAAGGAGACTTAACTGGAAGAATAGCAAGATGGGCAGTAGCCTTGGGCCAGTATGACTTGGAGTTCAGACCGAGAACAGCAATTAAGGGCCAAGTTTTGGTCGATTTCGTGGCCGAGTTCACGCCAGAATCCATCGAACATCGGTCTCTGATGAGCCAAAATGAACGATATCCAAACAAGGAAGGAGAAGCCTAGCCAAAGGCAAAAGAACCAAAGAAGGAAAAACTCAGACCCTGCAGCATTTACATCGGTGACTCATTTCGTCTTTTCGTTGATGGGAGCTCAAACCGGCAGGGAGCAGGGGCAGGAGTAGTATTGATATCTCCAGATGGAGACATATTGGAGCAGTCCATTCGATTGGGGTTCAAGGCCTCAAACAATGAGGCAGAATATGAAGCATTGATTGCAGGGCTAAAGCTGACAATAGCAGCAGAAGCAGATGAGGTAATAGTATTTTGTGACTCACAACTCATAGTGAATCAGACAATAGGAGAATTTGCTGCCCGGGATGAAAGAATGTCGGCATACGCAAAAGAAGTCATCAGGCTGGCAACCTTGTTTCAGAACTGTTGACTTCTCCAGGTCAGCCGAGATGATAACAGCCACGCCGACGCGTTGGCCAACCTAGCGAGTTCAATGCAAACTGGAAAAAGAAGGACAATAATGATCGACTTCTTGTCGGGCCCAAGCATAGAACCACCAAGCACAGAGCAAGAGGCATTGTGTGTGGACATAGGACCAAGCTGAATGGATACAATTGTTGCATTCCTAAAAGAAGGAAAGCTACCAGAAGACCGTAAGGAGGCACACAAGGTCAGATTGAAGTCGACAAGATTCAGTCTGACAGCAGACGGACATCTCTACAGAAGGTCCTTCACTGGACCCCTTTTAAGGTGTGTACACCCTTTTCAGGTTCAAGATTTTTTATATGAAATTCATGAAGGAATTTGTGGAAGCTACGTTCGGGGCAGATCATTAGCTCACAGGGCCATTACCCAGGGGTATTGGTGGCCCTACATGCAAAAAGATGCAGAAGCTTACGTGAAGAAGTGTGAACAATGCCAAAGGTTTGCACCTTTGATACACCGGCCAGCTGCTGACCTGAACCCTGTCTCCAGCCCTTGGCCATTTGCCCAATGGGGCATGGATCTCGTTGGGCAATTGCCCCAAGTAACTGGGCAACGGAAGTACTTGCTGGTAGCAACAGATTACTTCACGAAGTGGATAGAAGCAGAACCTCTTGCCAAAATCCGAGATGTGGATGTCAAGAATTTCATGTGGAGAAACATAATCACCAGATTTGGGATCTCGAGAGCAATAGTTGCCGACAACGGAACGCAGTTTGACAGCAAACTTATCAAGAACTTCTGTGCAAAGTTCAAGATAAAGAATTACTTTTCAACACCAAGTTTTTCCCAGAGCAATGGGCAAGCAGAAGCATCCAACAAGGTCATTCTGGATGGGATAAAGAAGAGGCTGCAGGCAGCGAAAAGAAAGTGGGTAGACGAATTGCCCAATGTACTCTGGGCATACCGTACTACGCCGAAAAGATCAATAGGGGAGTCCCCCCTTGCCATGGCTTATGGCACAAAAGCAGTCATTCCACTGGAGATCGGCATCCCAAGGATCAGAACCCAGGGAGTTGAGGACGGGACTAATAATGTACTCTTAGCCCGAGATCTGGATCTACTAGAAGAAAGAAGAGAGAAAGCTGCAATACAGCTTGCAGCATACCAGCAACAGCTTGCCAAAGCTTACAATAAGAAGGTCAATTCAAGGGATTTTCAAGTCGGCGACCTAGTCCTGAGAAAAGTCGTCGGCAACAAGTTGGATCCCAGAGAGGGCAAGCTTGGCCCAAACTGGGAAGGACCCTACAAAATCACTTCGGTATTAGGAAATGGGGCATATCGGCTTGAAGACAATGAGGGCAAAGCATTGCCTAGACCATGGAACACTTGTAATTTAAAGTTTTTCTATCATTAGATATTGTTTTATTTTTTGCCGATGTTATCAATAAAATCTTAGTAGAATTCTCCATAACTTGTGAAACTATGCACAATGACGTTTTTAAAATGAGAACCCAAATGGAACTTAGGTTCACATTGAGGGCAAAGAGAAGACAAAAATGCTTAACGCTTGTTGAAATTTGTAGCAATTTACAAGTTGAAGTTAAGCCGAGATAATTATTTATCTTCACTTGTTGAAATTTGTAGTAATTTACAAGTTGAAGTTAAGCCGAGATAATTATTTATCTTCACTTGTTGAAATTTGTAGCAATTTACAAGTTGAAGTTAAAGCAAAGTAATGCTTAACGCTTGTTGAAATTTGTAGCAATTTACAAGTTAAAATTAAGCCGAGATAATTATTTATCTTCACTTGTTGAAATTTGTAGGAATTTACAAGTTGAAGTTAAAGCAAAGTAATGCTTAACGCTTGTTGAAATTTGCAGCAATTTACAAGTTGAAATTAAGCCGAGATAATTATTTATCTTCACTTGTTAAAATTTGTAGCAATTTACAAGTTGAAGTTAAAGCAAAGTAATGCTTAACGCTTGTTGAAATTTGCAGCAATTTACAAGTTGAAGTTAAGCTGAGATAATTATTTATCTTCACTTGTTGAAATTTGTAACAATTTACAAGTTGAAGTTAAAGCAAAGTAATGCTTAACGCTTGTTGAAATTTGTAGCAATTTACAAGTTGAAGTTAAGCCGAGATAATTATTTATCTTCACTTGTTGAAATTTGTAACAATTTACAAGTTGAAGTTAAAGCAAAGTAATGCTTAACACTTGTTGAAATTTGTAGCAATTTACAAATTGAAGTTAAGCCGAGATAATTATTTATCTTCACTTGTTGAAATTTGTAGCAATTTACAAGTTGAAATTAAAGCAAAGTAATGCTTAACGCTTGTTGAAATTTGTAGCAATTTACAAGTTGAAGTTAATCCGAGACAATTATTTATCTTCACTTGTTGAAATTTGTAGCAATTTATAAGTTAAAGTTAAGCCGAGACAATTATTTATCTTCACTTGTTGAAATTTGTAACAATTTACAAGTTGAAGCTAACCCGAGATAAATCATCCGTTTTTATACCCGGGGTATGTTACCCTGAGAAGATTGCACAAAGAAGGAAAGACTTGCAAAATATTCTAAGTATAGAATCATGCAGAAGCAGTCAAGGGAAGAGAAAGGTACAAACGCTCAAAGGAGGAAAGTGTATTAAGCATTGAAGAGGAAAATAAGGGCACATCGGCCATGTCAAGCAGCTTACATTATCTGAAAAACAAAACGTACAAAAGTATAAAAGACAAGAGAAGAAAAAAACATTAAAACTAAGATTCTTCAACATCAGCAACAGGATGGGTCTGGACGTCGGAAGGCTGTTGAGAAGACACCTCGGCTGCCTTCTCCGCAGTGATCTCGGCGTCGATTTGGGCAAGGGTTTCATCAATACTTTTGTCGGCCAGGGGAACGTCGGATGATACCTGCTCAAGGGTAGCCTCCTTGGGAACCTCCTCAACCTCCTCATCTTGAGTCAAGTCAAGGACTTGCTCATTTTGAGGAGGGGACTTGGCCCCAGCAGCCTCCTTGGATTTCATTACCAAGGCCTCATCTTCACCTTCATCCTCAGACTCAGATTCAGATTGAACATCGGATTGAGATGGTGGAGGAGGTGGAGGGAATGGCAGAGGAATTAGGTCGGGGTTTCTCAGGGGCGAGTCCTCGGGGACATTGAGTTTTTTGGAGAGAGACATCCAACCCAGAGAGAAGCCCCTGTTACATGCCTGCTTGACTTGCTCTTGGTAGGCCTCCATAACATCGGCCATGCCCTGTGCATATGCCTTCTCATCGGTATCTTTGATCTCGGACTCCTTGGTGGCCAGGGCCTCTTGGAGCTCTTTTTGGGCCTGAGCCACTTTCTCCTCAGCTTTCTTCAACTGGGCCTGGAGGACTTTGTTTATGGCCTTAGCAGCGCCAACCTTCTCATCGGCATCAGTTTGGGCTTTAGTAGCAGCCTCGGCCTGGTCTTCCAACTTCTTCATTTTTTATTGAAGTCCTTTGTTGGTTTTTTGAAGGCTGGAGACCTCCCTTTTAACCTCGGCAAGCCTCTCCCAGTTCTCAAAAGATTGCATCAAGAAGGAGTGGGCATGCTGGATGGCCTGAAGGCAAAAAGGAAAAGTAGTCAAAGTATGAAGTAAAGAGAAAGAAAGTAGAAAATTTCCAAATAGAAGACACTTGCCTAAACAGAGCGTTGAAGCATGAGGGCATAGTTCTTGTACTCACTAAACTCGGCGTTTCGCTCCAGATCGCCTGGGAGCAACAGGGCAGTACTGAGTGCAACGCCGATATTGATATCATCAACACTGTCACTTGCCATGACTGGCTTGTCCTCCAATGTAATTTTTGGGGCCTAGGGGACATCGGCCTTTTTTGACCCCGAGGTTGTTGCGGATGATGACCTCAGCTTTTTGGATTTTTGGGATTCTGATGGCTCAGACTCAGAGCGCCTCTTCCCAGTGGAAGGTTGAGATTTGTTGCCCTTAGCCAGCTTAGAAATAGGCAAAGTATCCTCCGATTCAACCTGAGTTACTTTGGTCTTAGGTTGAGCTTTTTTAACTCTTTTCGGCTTCGGTAGAGGCATGGTTTGAGTTGGTTCAGCATCAACATCGGTCGGAAGGCTAGCCAAGAGGTCTTTTGCGACTGGTGGTGGGCGGCCCATATTGGTTGTAAGCGCAAGTCGTCGCCGACATTTTCGTTCTGGTATTCGGATCAGGTATGGAGCCAAAGTTGATGGCTGATCGGCTGGATCAGATGTTGACCCTTGATCTGGCCGAGATGTGGACGCAGCCTGGGTAGTTGTGGCAGAATGAGGAGAAAGACATTTCTTCTTCCTCTTAGGGACGTCGGGCAGAGTCGACTTGTAAGTTGGAATAAAATTAAGTAGCAGAGGTGCTTTTCTTTTATGAACAGGCAAGTCCAGAAGTTTCTTCAAGTCCTCGCTGGGCCGGAAAGACTGGCGGAAACCCTTTGGTGGTTGACAAACAGCTGCAAGAAGAACAGACATCAGAAACAGATAAAGTATCTGAGACTTTGAAAGAAAACAAATAGAATCAGAATGCTGGGCTCTTACCCTTGCCCTCTAAAACTGATCGAGGAAGAGGGAAGAGATGGTGGTCCTCGTCTGGAGCAAACTCCCAATTTCCCGAGGTAATGAAGTAGTCGTCTCCAACCCCCTTGTTGGAGTTTGGGAGGTCGGCTACAATTTTATACTCTGTGGACTTCGGCTTAAGATAATAGATGTAGCCTTTTTCTTTTAAATTAAGGGCACACATGGTATAGCAGTACTGGATATCGGCTAGGGTGATCCTAACATTTTCCTGTTTTGCTAAGACTATGATACCATTGATTACTCGATAAGAATTTATGGCCAGTTGCATGGGGTTCAACTTGTAATAGTGAAGAACCTCGCGAAAGAGGATGCTGAGTAGGAACCGGAGCCCGCACTCAGTAAAAACTATAATGGGAAAGGGCATTGAATCCTCTGTGGGCATGATGGAGTCGTTATCTCTAGCCAGCCTCAGATGGACATCGGCAGGGATGGAGAACTCTTGCCTAAAGTATTCAAGTTTGGTTGGGGTGTTTACCCTATGCCTCCACATACCCATAACGTCGGCCTAAAGGTAGAAAGACTGGGTTTCAGAAAGAGATGATCTAAAAAGCTCTTGTGAACCTCGGGATAAGACCTAAGTGTATATTGGTGCAAGAATTTGTGAAGATTGTTTTGGCTTTGATGGGTTCTACAGTCAAATCCCAAACCTAAATCTATGAAGACGAATATAGAAGGCACAAATCTGGAAAACAGAAAAGCAAGAACGAAGTTTCAGGGTCAAGAACAGTGACAAAGAGTGCAAGAAAGTGGTGAACAGTATATAGGCAAAGATCAAAAACATTTGAATACTTTCAGATATGTGATTCGCAAGATTTGAAACAATAATGGCAACAAGTAATAAAGAATATCAACAGAATTGAAAACGAAAGGAACAGTAGCTTACCAGAAAATGGAGCCAGAATGAGTTTCGCCGAAGTCAGACGACAGTTACAGATGTAACAAAACGACGAAAGCTTCACTGGAAAGGAGGAAGGAAGGTAGTTGCAGAGCTTGGAGCTTGAGCAATGGCGTATTCGAGAGAAAGGGTTTAGAGAGAGAAGAAGGCAAGAATATCAAATGCAAAAGTGGAGAAAATAAGAAAGAGGGAAAGGTTTTTTGTTAAAAAACTTGAAACGGCGGCAAAACAGGGCATTTAATGCGCCTGGAACAGTGCATACGTCAAGCGGCGCACACAGACGCAAGACGGCTTGCAAAGCGCGTCACTGGCACGGTCCAATGAGGTGGAAACGCATAAGTGAAACGGTTGAAAAAGTGATGCGTGACAGTTCACACACAATTTAGAGTTCACTAGAAATCTTATTCTCTGAAAAGAGCATGTCGGCCTGAAGTAAATGATCTCGGCTGAGAAGTTCTCGAGCCGATGTACAGCAAGAAGTACCGATATAGGTTCCATCACCTCAAGATACCGAGGTAATAGAACCTATGGGGCAATTGTGGGGATGTATTTTTTGAGTACCAACACGTGGCAAGGTGACGCCGACGTGTCAACCGAGGTACCACGTGTCCTGGTCGTTGTGCCGAGGTAATCTCGGTTAGGCCGAGGTTTCCTCCGAAAATATCGGAATCCGAGATAAGCGGATAAGGGATAGGAGTCCTAGAATGAAGAAAGACTTCAAGATGGATAAATATAGCCCTCTTAGGGAGTCTATCCTTATATCTTGAGGAGTCCAAAGTAAATCCAGAATTGGAGTCCATAAGAAGTAAGGCTTCTAGTGGGACTAGGATGGAGTTCACTATAAAAAAGAGGCGCCCCCGGCGAGTCTAAGGTACGCAATTTATGCTTTGAGCAGTAAATTTAGCACTGAATTATCTTTGAGAGATACTGACTTGATCATCGGAGTACCCCCGGGTGGAAGTACCACCGCCGGAATCTTCTCTTTCTGTTGTAGGTTAGCCAGGTGTCATCTATTCTGCCAGTTCTCTCCAGCTGATCACTGAGTTGGCAGTGTGATTGGAAAATTACTCACACAATGTCACTTGTGTGTTTTTGCATATTAATAGAAGATTAAGATTGATGTATATAGTTTACATGTCATTTTTCTATTCTCTTTTTATAATAAAATGTTAATAAAAGATTGAGAATGAAATAAGAAAATTAGGGTGCTAAATGTAATAAGTTTTAATTGAGAAGGGAAAGTGACAATAACTCATAGGTAAGGGGTAAAGTGTAATTTCACCCTATACAATATCAGAAAAATGTGCTCCGAGTACCACTTGAACCGAGTGATAGGTGTTAATATTTAAAAAGTCTTAATCCAAGGGTTGGCTAGTGAGTGTAATTTGGAGTCATGTATAAATTCACTTGGAAAGAATATTTTAAAATTGAACAAAATATGTATAAATTAATCTTGACATCTTATTACGAAAAATATATATATATATTTGAAGGGTCTTAAAGTCGTTTAAGGTTAAGTTTGGCATTTTTAAAAAAAATTAAAAAGTTAAAAAATTATTATTCTATTTATGTCACATCATCTTATTTAAGTAATATTATTTTTCTATCACATCACTTTAAACCCAACTCATATTTCATAAAAAATTAAAAAATACACTTATTTAGAACAATCGAAACAACCCTAAATATTTCATTGGGGGCATTGTTTTTCACATCCATGGAGGGTGGGGTGAATGTGAGATATGGCAATTTGGACAAATGGAAAAGGGTGGACGCACGCACTTTAAGAATTTCTCTGTCCTCTGTCCCATGTGTCGCCTGTCTGTCCCCCTTTGAGACTGCCACCCTTGCTTGGTCTTGGTCAGCCTTAGGGTGCCGTCTGATTCAGAATTTGCACGATGAACACATTTTGTTGTAATTTAATTTTTTATTTATTTAACATTTAACATTTTGGAGAAAATTTTTTTTAAAAAAATCTTATATATTAAGTACACTTTAAAATTATTATTATTTTTTTAAAAATGTACATTCATTCTAATTTAAAAATCCCTTTCATTCTTAATTTTTCAAATCTTAGTTCATTAACACCACCATCTAATACGCTACCTCTATTACTACATTTGACTATCACTATCACTGTTATCTTCTCATCTAACTCCTCCTTATCATAATTAAAAATTATTCACTTTACTTGGTTTGGATTTTCTAAAAATACTTTTTAGAAAATTTTACTTTCTTATTTTCTGTATATTTTTTTATTTTTTAAATATTTTAAGTAATTTTTAAAAATTTTAGACACATTTAATATAAATACACTTAAAAGTATAATTTTCGTGAAAAAAAAATTACAAAATTCACTAAATGTCAAAAATACAAAAAATAAAATAAAAATTCAGTATATTTTTTGTATTTTGCATATTTATTATTTTTTTGAAATATTTTTTCACAAATATTTTACTTTTTAGATACATCTAAGTAACGTGCATCTAAAAAGTAAAAAAAAATGCTTAAAATTTTAAAAATATTTACTAAAAACAAAAAAAAATACGAAAAACAAAAACTTAACTTTTAAAAACTGAAACCGAACACACTGATTATTATTTTCCCCCATCAAATCTTTTGATTAAGATGATCATCCAAGAACTAATTTATTTATATCTATATATATATGTATATCTATATCTATATAATAAGGGAAGAATGTTTTTGAATTTATCCTAGAGACAATTGTCCTACTAGGACATTTGAATGGTTAAGATTCATTTCTGCTTAAAGATGGATAGTAGAGATGATACCCTTCTTTTTCACTCTACCTCAACTTTCCGACCATCCTGATCTGTCTCACCTCACTTCAAAGCACACCCACTCACTCTCTACAGAAGAGAGATCTACGCTAATCGAACTCTCTCTCTCTAAAGTCTCTCTCGCTCTCTCTCTCTCTCTCTCTCTCTCTCTCTCTCTCTCTCAGCCTTACTTTACACACTCATCCTCTGCTACCCAGATCGACTTCACTCTTCATCACCTCAATGATATGAAGCCACACAGAGAGTTCAAGACGACAAGGAAGTCTTGCTCACCACCTCTCTGTCGCAGTTGCACTGTCGGATCTAATGGAAGACCCTCCAATTGCACTATCATTTTCAGGTCTGTGTCTCTGTGTATAAAGTCTTGAATTTTTTTTTGAAATTTGTTAAATGATGTTTTACTATGTGCAGAGGGTTTGAAGAGAACAATGATTATTTGTTTCCATACATTTTATACATTACCACGATACGAATCACAATCTGCCGAACTCACAAGGTTGTTTCTCATTTTGATTATTTGTTTTTTGGGTTTTAATTTTTATTGATTGATTTAAAACAGATTTTATATATAGATGTATAAGCTAATTTTTTTTTATTAATAGTTAGTATAGAGTATGTGTGTTCAAATTGTGAGATGAGTTTTTATATTTGGTTAAACATTATCGGTTAGAGTTGAATTTTCTACTTTAAAAATGCAGATTGATGATCTCAAGCATTGCCCATTTGCTGAGGTAAAAAGGTGAAGAAGAAGAAGAAGAAAGAGGGGGACTCGAATGTATATATATCTAGGGGGTTCCTTCCTTCATCTCTCTGCTCCTCCTTTATTCTATTTATTATATATATACATGCATGTATTTGTTTGTATTGTTTTGAAAACAGAGGATGGTGAGGATAATGGTAGAGAGAGAGAGAGAGAAGAGGTGGCGGTTTTGTTAGGATGATTTTTTGATAATTGGGTTGGGTTGGGTTGGGTTTTTTTTTTTTTTTTGGATTAAATTAGTTAAAAATAAATAAAATAAATTAAAAATTAATAAAAAAAAAATATCATATTTAAATCATAATCTTTTTTCTCATAAAAATTTTAAAAAACAACTCAAACAAATTTTTTAATCTATACTAAAATAACTAAAAAAATCAAAAAACTTAAAAATCAATTCAACTTTCCAAACGAAGCAAGGGGTTTGGCAAGATTAGCTGTCAGGTCGATGACGGACGGTGAACCGGCAATCCCTGGTGTTGACATGTGTTTTCGTGGGAAAGTAAAAAAAAATACACTCACACATTCTTATATTCTAATCTCAACATTATATTTATATATATATATATATTATGAGATATGAATATATATTCTCCTCTCTTATACATATTTTTCTTCTATTCATAAAATTTATGTGTATATACTTTGTACAAAATAATATGACTCCCTAATACTAACATTTTTAGTGGTATTTTGAGAAAATAGTAAAAAACAGTTTTTTTGCTTTTAACAAAGTTTTTTGGGAGTGATTTGGGAAGTTGGTAAAAAACTACTTTTTTTTTTGGATTAATATTTGTTTATAGTGTCACATCACACTAAAATGACTAAAATACCCTCACCCAACTTAAAAAAATTACATTTTACCCAAACCCACAAGATGTAAACATTAAGGGTACTTAAGTAATTTTCCAACCTACTTTTTGGCACTTCCCAAATGAGCAAAAATGCAACTTGGCGTTTTGCTCAGCTACAAAACGTGGCGTTTTTCTCTGGCTCCCAAAAGAGCCTTTACTTTAAAACAAAACATTCAAAAAAAATAATTTTTTGGCTTGTTTGGTTTGTTTTTGGAAAAAAAATTTGGGAAAAATTCTCTACAAACAAATTTTCAAGAGTAATCAAACCAAACAAATTTTTTCAAAAAAAATCTCAAAAATTTGTTTGGTTTGCTTCTTTCCAAAAGCACTCTCTCTCTCATACACATCAAATCAATCACTTTTTTTTAAAACTCTCTCCCCAAAACAATTTTCCAAAATTATTTTTAAAAAAAGACAAACCAAACAAGTTTTCGTACTCTTTATCTCAAAAATTACTTTACAAATACAAACCAAACAATATATTTTCAAACATAGCATTATTTTATGTTTGAATATAATTTTTTGTTGTTTTATGTGAGCAATTTTGAATTATTTTAAAAAAATGATTAAAAATTGATATTTTAATAATTTTTAAAAATATATAAAAAATGTAATAAATAATATAATTTAAAATAAATTAAAAATTAAAAAATAAATTTTAACCAAGTTTTCAAAAATAGCTTTTTATATATTAGGGTAATTTCTTCCAAAATATCTTCCCTTGAGGTAGTACCGTAATATCCCATTCTCATCTTCTACACCGGAAACTTTTGCGCCACCCTTTTTCTGTTTTCTGTTAAACCGAATCTTCAGAGCACTCTTTTCACATTCTTCGTCATCTTCATCTTCTTCTTCTTCTTCTTCTTCACCACATCAACTCTCAAACAAAACCCTAATTTCTGCTACATTCCCTTTCTTTCTTGGCATCCCCTAACCTGATAAATACATACATTTATATATATACACCAGAACATCCATGAAAGACCATAAGACCATGCAGAATCAGCAACAACAAGCTCTCCCCAACCCCTTTGAAACCCTAACTGAAGAAATCATATTCTTAATCCTCGACCACCTCAACGACGACCCACTCGACAAAAAATCCTTCTCACTAGTCCGCAAATCGTTCCACTCCATCGAATCTCGGCACCGCAAGACCCTGAAACCCCTTCGCACTGAGCTCCTCTTGAGGACACTGAATCGATACCCGTCTATAACTCATCTTGACCTCACTCGCTGTCCTCGAGTTGAGGACAATTTGCTCGTTTCTATATCGACTGTTTATAGATCGACTTTGGGATCTATCGACCTTTCGAGATCTAGATTTTTCACGAATGTCGGGTTGTCGAGTTTGGCTGCGAATTGCTCGGCTTTGGTTGAGATTGATTTGTCGAACGGGACGGAGTTGAGTGATTCGGCGGCGGCGGCCATTGCGGAGGCGAAGAACTTGGAGAGGTTGTGGTTGGCGAGGTGTAAATTGATATCGGATATAGGGATTGGGTGTATTGCTGTTGGGTGTAAGAAACTGAGGTTGATCTGCTTGAAGTGGTGTTTGCGTGTTAGTGATTTGGGTGTGGGTTTGATTGCTATCAAGTGTAAGGAGATTCGTTGTTTAGATCTCTCTTATTTACCGGTAATTTTCCCTCTCTCCCGTGTTTGGTTGCTGAGTAAACAGAGGAAAATGAAATATAAAAGGAAAACTTTATGTTGTCTTGAAATCTTCTTATATTTGTTATTTAGTTTTGTTTCATTTCCTACATTTTTTGGCAAGTTTTGTCCTTTTCTACTTTTGTCAATGAGGCTGGTAGTTTTCTGTTTGATTTGTTGGATTCACACCATAATGTAGAGGCCAAATTATTAATTTCAGCATTATGTTGTTTTGGGTTTTTTTTAATTTTATTTTTGACAAACAATCTGTTGCAATCTGATTGGAGGTTTCACATGTTAAAGTTGATTTGTCTGTGAATTGTTTGGAGTGAAGTACAAATCGAAAATTGGGCTATTTTAGATGTTGAAATTGAAACATGGGATCCTTTAGATGAGTTGGGTAATGCCATCCTTGAAATTGATTGGTGTTGTCAGTTTTCTGTATGATTGATAGTCAGATCAAGTTATGTCTGCAGCTTATATTAGATTTCTATGTCTAATTTAGGATGATCAAGTTATAAATTATGTTGCATTTTCCAATTTTTGGTAAATTGTTGATGAGATGGAATCACAAAAACAGTAAAGAAAAAAACAAAGGAACATATTCTTAACCTGTTTCTTCAATGTTATTTGATCATTGATGGGTAGGTCATGTTTGGTTAGGTGACAGTTGGCTCATCAATAAAAAAAGGGGTCCTGGAAAACCAACAGTAATTTTTATTTTTATTTTCTTGTAATTCCACTGGTGGCAAAAAATTGTTATTTAGTTTTTCAATTTAAGCTATCTAATGCATGCCTTTACTTCAATATGGATTTGACTAACTGAGTGCTAAACTTAAATGTTACGGTTACACTAGCAACATGTCCATAATTGAATAATACAATAGTGACATCCAAAAGACCAGTACATGTTCATTCGATCATAGTTTCCAGGTTCCGTAGAAGTAAATAAAATTATAAATCAAATTGATGAGTTGAGGTATAGATATCTTATTGATATAAATCAATCAATTTGTTTCTCTATTTGTATGGGGAAATCTATTAAGTTTTATCTCCCTGTTGATTTATTATGTCAATAATTATCTTAGTTGCTAACCATAAACATATTAAATCTGACAATCAGAGCAAGTTCCGTTTACTTATTGTTCTGGTAAGTGTACTCTTGGGAACTTGTCAAACTGAAAGTTTCCTGTTTACACCTGCAGATCACAGGGAAGTGTCTTCCACCTATTATGCAGTTACAATATCTCCAAGAATTGGTTCTCATGGGATGCCCTGGTATTGATGATGAGGTCCTTGCAACCCTGAAGCAAGGTTGCGAGTCGCTAGAGGTACTTCTTTTCCTTTTTGTGAAAATGAATAAGACCCCAATTGGTGTGGTGGCTTCTAATGAAGTGCTTTTGAGTTAAAAGATTTGTGGAGACGAGATTGTTGTAAAGTATTTTGGTACTGCTTGGTTGGTAAACTTGATAAGGACTTCTTTATCATCTTTTATGTTGAAGAGCCATAGTTACTTCTTTGTTTGAAAGTGCTTTTAGTAAATAAATAAACTCTAGCACATCAAACTGCTTTAAAGATGTTAGATGTAGCCAAACACACCTTAAATCATTTCAAGAGCCGCATAAGCATTTTCAAACTAAACACATCCCATTGCCCAACGGGGCCAAACTAAAAATACACCTCTGTCTTTCTCTATCTTACATGCACACATGCATTTGCAGGGGATGTACATCAAATAAACATTTTATACTACCATGGTTACTCCAATCAATAGAAGTTGGCAATAGTTTCTGAGTTTCTTTTACTAAAACAATAAAATGGTTCACCTATTTATATTAGTCTTGCTTTCCAATTGATAGTTTTCCCACTGTTATCTTTTCCAGGTTATTAATATATCGAACTGTCAGAATGTCAGTCACATGGGTTTGTCTTCTCTAACAAATGGTGCTGGAAGCCTACGCCAGCTTATCTTAGCATATGGCTCTGCTGTAAGTGTAAAATTCTATGGTAATCACTTGGTAATTTGAAACATCTTTTATTGGTCCATTTTTGACATTTTTAGTGGGGGACCTTGTGGTTTAGGTCACTGCTGATCTGGCGAAAGGTCTGCAAAATTTTTCGGCCTTGCAATCTATCAAATTAGATGGTTGCCTGGTCACATGTTCTGGCATGAAAGCCATTGCAAATTGGTGTGCATCCTTGAAGGAGCTGAGATTATGTAAGTGCTCGGGAGTGACAGATGAAGGTCTCTCCTCCATTGTGCAAAAACACAGAGAATTGCATAAGTTAGATATCACATGTTGTCGCAAGATAACTCGTGTCTCTATAGACAGTATAACAAATTCATGCTCCTCCCTCACGTCTCTCAGAATGGAGTCATGTACCATGGTTTCAAAAGATGCTTTTGTGCTAATTGGACAGCGTTGCCAATTGTTGGAGGAACTGGACGTCACAGATAACGAAATCGATGATGAAGGTTTTACCTTGAACCTATGCTGCATTGTATAAACAACAAAGCTTTTTACATGATTTATGCTTCTCCATTTCTGCAGGTCTGAAGTCACTCTCAAGATCTTCCAAACTGTCTACCTTAAAACTAGGAATTTGTCTGAATATAACTGATGATGGACTTTCACATGTTGGAATGTGTTGTCCAAAGCTTAGAGAGCTTGATTTGTACAGGTTTGTGAATGTTAACACGATTTACATACTTGTATTTTATAATTTTCATTTGGAACTGCAAATTTCTGCCTTTTTCCTTTGATTTGAGGAGCACTGCCCCACAATCTTTGTATTAGAAGTGGAAAAAGAAGATGGATTCATGTTACTTTTTGAAGCTATAAAGACAATACCTCTTTTCCATGGTTTTTCTATTTTATGCACTCAAGTTTCTTGTTGTACACAAATGGATTATAATACCTACAACATTAACATATGCAAATTAATGTGATGTGGCATTTACATATTTATGGATTAATTTCCCTCTTTGTCATGCCACCCAATACTAGTTGTACAGATTTTATGCTAGGAACATAATTAGGCTGCAGTAAGACTCCTGGATTGAAAGTTTGAAACTGTAGGAGCTGACTAGTACATGGACAGGGTATTGCGTTAGTAATGCTTTATCAAGGGAGGGAGTTCCCCATAGTACCTAGAAAGGACCATAGACTCACAAAACAACAAAAAAAGCACATTTAACCTCTCATTCCAATTTCCAACCTTCCAAGACTTTCAGTAGATTATGTTATTGTTAAAGAACTTGTAATAAAATGGGTAGTGTGACTTGTTGAATGGTTTTCACCATAACCCTAGCTCAAGTCTGACCTAATTGCCACAAGTTTCTGATTGTCGTCCTCCTATCTAGGTCTATGGGAATAACTGATGTGGGCATGACAGCAATTGGTCATGGTTGTCCTGCCCTGGAGATGATTAACATGGCTTACTGCGACAAAGTTACAGACATTTCGTTAATTTCTGTATCAAAATGTTCAAAGTTGAAGGCAGTTGAAATTCGAGGATGTCCTTGTGTATCTTCTGAGGGTTTATCAGCCATAGCTGTGGGATGTAGGCATCTTACCATGCTAGACATAAAAAAGTGCTTCCATATAAACGATGCTGGCATGCTTCCACTTAATCAATATTCCCAAAATCTTAAACAGGTACTCTTACTTTCTTTTCTTGTCATTTGGATCATTGCAGAATGATGCAAACTAACCACAAGAATTTATTGTATCTTTGCAGATAAATTTGTCATATTGTTCAGTAACAGATGTCGGGCTTCTAGCGCTAGCCAGCATCAGCAGCTTACAGAACATGACTATATTGCATGTAGCTGGTTTGACTCCAAATGGCCTTGCGGCTGCTATGTTGGCATGTGGAACACTAACAAAAGTGAAGCTCCACACATCCTTCAAAGCATCACTTCCTCAATCTCTCCTTGATCACATGGAAGCTCGTGGTTGTGTGTTTCAGTGGAGGGACAAAGCATTTCAGGTAGTTATTTTCAATTTCTTGTACCTCAAATTATGGGTTGCTTGCTGTTCATATAATTTGATGTCTCATGACACAAACCATGCTTCCCTCTTCTTTCTGGGAAGACATGGGATATATACATACACACACTTTTAACTTTTATTCTTATGGCTGTTGTAACATTGATATGCTGTTGCAAGATTCTGTGTGTTTTTTATTTTTGTTCTTCGTTCCTAATTTCCTATGAATTGGGAAGGAGGGCACTAGGGTTAACTGAAACTGGTAGCCTTGTTCTTGAGCACGTTATCTTTCAACACCTTTCAACCATTCATAATCACAATTATGTATTTCTTTGTGATCAATGTTGTTATGCTTCCAGGTTAAATTGATATTTTTCCCTCCAAACATTGCAAAATTTTAAAATGATCAGACTTAAATCTGACCCTACTAGTAATTAAATTTTTCACTAGAGTACTTGCTTATTAGTTTCATCATGACCAAACATGGATCATATGACGTGCACTTCTTAGCTACTGAATTATAATCCCAAAGAACTAGATGTACTCCCCATCCTATCGGATTGTAAACTAAAACAAAGTGAGCTTGTGGCTTACTGGAATCTTGTGACAAAATTAAAGCAGTAAATGCATACAATTTAGGGGCTGTTTGGCAACTTCCAAAAAAGTCAATTTTGGGGTAAAAAAGCCTAAAAGTCACTAAGCTGGCTTGCATCGGCTAAAAAAGTTAAATGTCACCAACTTTCTTCCTCACAAAAAAGCAACTTTCTTAGCAATTTCCTAGACACATTATTTTTTAACTCTAAAGCCACAAAAAAGCCAACCCCAAACGACCACTTACAACACGTATGAAAGGCCCATTAAAATTTGTTTTCAGGTGTTCTAGTGTAGTGAATTTTCTTCCTCACCTTGTGATTTTAAAGATACTGAAGTTATCAGATGATTGTTGTGGTTGACAGTTTGAAATAGATCCAAAGGGATGGAATTTGTATTTCAGACGATAAGCACCATAGATGAGAGAGTATGGACTCATGGCCATGACAAGGTGAGGAATGGATTCGGTGCCTTTAGTTGTTGTTTCATTGGACTACAATTGACATTTTTATCAGCTACCCAGTTTTCTGTTTTGCATTGACAGCCAAAAATTTGTTAGTGGAAAGAGTGTCGGCTTGGGCTCCACAGCTGACTGGGCATAGTGGATCCAATCCTCATTCGAGCCCAAGCTGGGGAAGAGTTGCATTTGGACTTCCTGATATGGTGATAGCATCAAGGCCTCTCCCAAGCTCATTGTAGGATTTGCGTACTATGTGATAAGCCTTGTGAGTCTCTTCAAAGTTTGACCTTGACTGCTTGCAATCTTCATGGATATATCTGTTGGAATAAAAAAAGTAGTATGACATAGAAAACAAAAGAATTGAAAAAGACTTTCCATTTGTATTTAAGCCTCTTCTTGGAGGGGAAGCAAAAGAAAACGTCCTGCATATTATGTGGCAAAATCTTGATAGTCAAACTGTGTGCATCTTTGTTCAAAAAAAAAAAAAAAAACTGTGTGCATCTTGATTTAAAATTTTCCATAATTTTTAGTTTCTGAAAGATTTTTTAATGCCAAAGTCCGTTAAAACTTTGTAGAAATTTCTGTTTTCTATGATTATTGTGTAATTGATGGACATGATTTGCTCTTGTTCCATGTGTTTTTTCATGGTTTTATCTTTTATGATGAAGGAATTAACTTGGTATTCAGGGGCATGCCTTTTTTTTTCAGCTCATTCCTCATTATTAGTTTATCAGTTTATTTTCTGTGTGAACATCACAAAGGCATTGGTAAGATGAAGTGTGTTATTTGAAATTAGCAAGTTTGACAGATTAGAGGTGCTTATGTATGAGTTCTGATGGGTTAAAATGAGTTGGGCATTTAAAATAACTCAAATGAGCAAGTTTTAGTCTTTGGGGTTAAATTTGATACGAATTGGACAAATTAATCCGACCAACCCTTTTATTCTAAAGCTCCTAATAAAATTATAGATATTTTGTGTATTGGTGACCCTTTTATCTTATATAGGGTTGTAAACTAATGGAATCAAGTCGAGTAATATATTATTGAAGTTTAATTTGAAAATTTAAAATAAGTTTCAAAATATTTTCAAGCTTAACTTGTTTATAAAATAAAACAATTGCAAATGAAATTTTAACGAGTTAAACACGTATCAACTCAAGTAAGTTATTCAAATTTTATTTTAGAACTTAATGGCTCTGTTTGGTTTTAATTCTAGAATCAATGTTCTTAAAAAAAAATTTTTGTGAAAAAATAAGAACTAATTTGACAATAATAAAATACCATAAAAGAAATTATGAAAATTTATTTTTATTATAAAAAAAAGAGAAATTATACAAAAATGATGAGTGTTTTTATTTTTTATTATTATTTTTCATTATATTAGTTTTTAGTATTTTTTAAAAAAATTAAAAAAAGGTTTTTAAAAATCAAATAAAATTAAAAAATTTTAAAATATGTTAAAATTTAATTTACTTTCATAATAAATTAATCTTAAATAAATTTTGAACAACCGAATCCAAATTGGATTGAGTTTAAATAATTTGATTACTTTTGGAGCTTTTAATGTTACGTGCGCTTGGGACTTTGATAATAATACAGGTGTGAATTAAAATAAATTATTATATATAATTTTATTGTCCACTAATTTTTATTTTTTTTTCCATATATTATATAAAATAATTAATGAAATTAAAAAGACATGCAACATAATTAAAATGGACTATGACAGAGAACTCTAGACAATAAGTTTTAAATTAACTGACAATAAATTAACTGAACTGACAATAAAAAAATTTAAAAATTAAAAAAATTAAAACATCACATCAATAAATAAAGAATAATGTTTAAGAGCTCGAAAATCCCTGCTCCCTAATCCCCCTAATGCCCAAAACGACGTCGTTTTGGGCATTAGGTTTTTTTTTCTTTTTTTCCTTCGATTTTCAGTCTGCAGAGAGGAAGAGGAGAGGGAGAGAAAGAGAAGAGAGAAAGAGGAGAGGAGAGAGGGAGAAAGAGAGAGGAGAGGAGAGCTCCGATCGTCTCGCCGCCCGCCGTCATCACCTCGCCGCCCGTCGTCGTCGCCTCACCGCCAGCTCCTCCTCCCCGCCGTCGCCCCGCCTCCGCCTCTCGTCGCAGCAGCAGCAACAGCTCCTCCTCCCCGCCGTCACCCCATCTCCGCCTCCTCCTCCCCCGAATATTATGCCCCCTCTAGTCCCTCCTCCTCCTCCTCCTCCTCTTCTCTCCCTCCCTCCTTTCTTCCTTCTTCTTCTCCGAGCTTCGTTCTTCTTCTGCAAAAAAAAAAAAAAAAAAAAAAAAAAAAATTCAAAAACGACGAAACGACGTCGTTTTTGGTTCGGGGGATTAGGGGCGGCTCAGTTTCGAGCGACGCAGCACGGTTGATAAATAAATAGGATTCATCAATTAAAATTCATAATTTAAAACTCTCAAACATTTTTTAGCCTCCGTTTGGGAAGTGGGTTGGCTTTTTGACTTTTTTAGCTATTTTAGCCTATGGCTAAAAAGCCTGATTTGGGAAGGACTTTTTGACTTTTTTAGCTTTTTGGCTTTTTGGTGAGGTGTCTTCCTGTTAAATTACCAAACTACCCTTCATCCATGTGGAACAATGATTCAAACAATCTGGTCGTCCACGTCAGCCTCCGTGGAGGACGGAAATTGTTGTTCTTTTTTTTTGTTATTTTGTTATTTTGGGTTTAGATTTGGCGTATTTTGCTTAAATTTTTTTTAATTTTTTTTTTATTTTGGGTTGGATTTGGCGTATTTTGTTTAAATTTTTTTTTTTAATTTATGTTTTTGTCATTTTTATTTTTTTATACATTAAAATTAGTTCTTGTTCTTTAATTTACGTTTTTTGTCTTATTTATTTTTATTGGTATACAATAACATTTTTTTTATTTATGTGTTTCATTTATTTGTAAATTACGTGGTGAATGGTAATTTATGTTTTTATGTTTTTTTTTATTATATATTTTTGAATGAGGCGTATTTTTCTCGTTATTTTTTTTAATTTACGTTTTTGTCATTTTTTTAGTCGTACACATTAATTTATTTTTATATTTCAAAAAAGGGTTTTCATTTGTTTTATTTATTTGTAAATTACATGGCAAATGGTAATTTCTGTTTTTTTTTTTTTTTATCTTTTTGGATGAGGCTTATTTTTGTCGTTTTTTTTTTTTTTTTTGAATTTACGTTTTTGTAATTTTTTAAATAGTTTTAAATGAGGCGTATTTTTTGTTAAATAATTTATGCATTTTAATATTTTTTTTTGCAAATGATTTTTTCATGTGTTTTTTATTTTTATTTTTATGTTTTTTTCATTTTCTGTGAAATGATAAAAAGTGAGGTTTTAATTTATTGTCCTGTGTATTTTAAATAATTTAATTTTAATTTTATTTTAAATATTTAATTTTAATTTTAATTTTATTTTCATTTTAATTTTAATGTTATTTTAATTTGATTTTAAATATTTAAATAATGTAAATAATCTAAAAAATTTAATAATTAAAAATTTAAAATAAATATTCAAAAAATTTAAATCGTAAAAATTTAAATAATTTAAATATTCAAAAAATTTAAATAATTTAAAATGTTAATATTTTAAATTTAAAAACAACTCTACACTCAAATCGTAACCAAACACATAAATAAAACTGAATTAATAAATTATTTTTAAAACTCATAACCAAACACATAACTCGAAACGCCATACTACTTTCACAACTTTACACTCCAAAAATAATCAAATACATAATTTAAAAAAAATTAAAATATTTAAAAATATTTTTATAAATAGAGTTTGGATTTATTTTTATAAAATATTTTAACAAAAAACAAAAAAATGTTTTAAATTTTTTTTTTTTCAACTTTCTTTGGTTTTCTGGAAAAACGTGTTTTTTTTTTTTTTTTTTGGGGAAAAGGTTGACATTGGAGTCTTCTTTTAGAGTAGCCCAAATAGTCCAGGGATAAATTGGTAGTTTCATCCCTCTTTGTGTGAAAGTTATGCTCCAAAACGGAGGCTTTTTATATTTTGTCCGTTTCTGACTAATTTAACCAATTTTATCGGTTTGTGGCTAAGGTCAAGTTTGGCATCTTCCAAAAAATTTAAAAAGTCAAAAAGTCACTATCCTATTTAAGTCACATCATTTTATTTAAGTCACATTACTTCTCTAACACATCACTTCAAACCTAACCCAAATCCAATCCATATTTCATAAAAAGTAAAAACATACACCTATTTAATCTTCCCAAACTTGACCTAAATTAGCCCAGAACTCACATGCCAAAAGGCCAAGTTTGGCATCTACTATATAATCCATCTTTTTATCTTTTTATCTTTTTTCCATCACATCACCTCTCTATTTTTCTGCACATCTTTTCGTAAAAAAACAAAAAATACACTTTTTTAAGACACCCCAAACCAACCCTCATGAAAGACATTTGCCCTGAGGGAGGGGAGCTTGGCGGAACGTTATCGGTGGGTGGTGTGGAGCTGGCGGCGGCTGAGCCTCTGAGAGATTGGGAGGGAGAAGCAGGCACGTGTTAGGCAAGCAACCACTCATCAAACACATAAAAAATATAATAATGCCGTACAAATCGTACCAACCCTAGTTTAATTTATTTCTTTTTTATAATATAAAATTCTCATTGATGGGATTTTGGAGTTGTTTGGGTTATTTTAAATAAGGGTATTTTTTAATTTTTTTATGAAATATGAATTAAGTTTGAAGTGATGTGGTAGAGAATTGATGTGACTTAAATAAAATGATATAACTTAAATAAAATAATAACTTTTTGATTTTTTATTCTTTTTTATAAAAATACCAAACTTAGCCTTTGTTTATGGCCTTCTTGTTTGAAACCATGACACTTATCTAGTGGTGTGGTATTGAGTCAGACTTGATTAAACGATATAAAAATACTATAATTGAAAGTTTGTTTTTTGGAAAAAGGTAAAATGAAATCTTATATGTTATTTTTTTTAAAATATTGTACAACCAATCTTCAAAATACATGTATAATCAATCTTTGATGGATATTTTAAGCGATTCAAAGTGACTCGTGTGAATTGTCAGGAGAATTGAGTTAATCTGTGAATTAGCTCAATTGGCTCACAAAAGTTTAAACCAACAGGTTTAAATAGAAAAAATACCATCACATCTAGTACTTATTGTTCAATCTGATATTAATTTAAGATTTAGTTTAACTGTTTCAGTTATCTATTTAAAATAATAATAATAAGTGACATCCAAATAGAAATTACACCTCAACAATTAATACACTCAATTCAACTTATATTAAAAATAGTGTTCGATGAGTTAGGATGAGGATTAATTAAATTAATCATTTCATCAAAACATTTACATTTACTTAATAAAATACATTGCAATTAATGAAAATTAAGAAGAAAAAAATGACAATACGGTGGGAGAGGGGCCCAGGAGAGTGAGATAACGCGTAGTCCCAATAGAAGCCGGTATCTCCTCCATGTGTCAAGCCAGCCAGTCAAACCCATGAACTTTGACCAATCACACTACGAAACAAACATGTTTATTTGTACAATTTTCCAATCCCACCCCAATGGTCAAACATCTCTTCACCTTCTCAGAACCCTCCCTTTTCCCACACAAAACAAGTAGAGAAAGAGAAGGACACACAGAGAGAGAGAGAGAGAGAGAGAGAGAGATCCTTGTTCAATACTTGTTACATTTTCACTTCTCTCTTTCTCTTCTTACATCCCCACCACCACCATATATATTACCTCTGAACCCCATCTCTCTTTTCTTTGAAATGGCATCTTCTTCTGGGAGTTTAGACACCTCCGCTAACTCCTACCCCAAACCACCACCTATAACACCCACTTCCAACTTCTCTTTCTCTAACCCATTCATGTCCTCCACTGCCACCGTCAATCGCGGTCTCTCCGATCGAATTGCTGATCGAAATGGGTCTGGTGTCCCCAAATTCAAGTCAATTCCACCGCCTTCTCTCCCCATCTCTCCCCCTGCTTTCTCTCCTTCTTCCTACTTCGCCATCCCTCCTGGCTTGAGCCTCGCCGAGCTCTTGGACTCCCCAGTTCTCCTCTCCACTTCCAACGTATGGACACCTTTTCAAAATCATTTCTCTTTGCTTTTTATTTTCTGGGTTCTGTTTGGTTGTTAAGAAAACAGGGGAAAGAGCATCAAGTCTTTTGATTTCCCTTGCTTTAGTTTCTGCCCGTGTTTGTATCTTGATTTGAGTGAGCGAAAAAAGACACTCCCTTTTTCTTTTCCCTCCACAAAATTCTACTCAAATCCAATATTCAAACACAACCCGGAAACCCAAAAAATGAAAAAAAGAAAATTTTTTTTATCCACTTTGATGTTTTACTCTTTACTATTATTTTTCCCTGTCTTTTTGCTAACCAAACAGGGCATCTGGATAAATCCGTAACCCATATCTTCTGTCCTATGTGTTTGAATTTATTCTCTGTTCTCTTTGTGTTTGGTGTAACTTAATTTCATCTTATTTTCTTTTCTTTCTTGCATATGTATATGCAGATTCTACCATCTCCAACTACTGGAACTTTCCCAGCTCAGGGCTTCAACTGGAACAGCAATTCCAACAACCACCAACAGAGTATCAAGCAAGAACAAAAGAACTACTACGATTTCTCTTTCCAGACCCAAACAAGGCCTCCAACATCATCCGCTACAAGTTTTCAGTCTCAAATTCCAGCTGTAAGTTCATATAAATCCAATCCCATTTATCTTTTCTTTTGTTTTTTAATCATAATTCGCTCTAAAACTCTTAACTTTGTTCAAATGATCAGGAAAACCAGTCATGGGCTTTCCAAGAACCCGCCACCAAATCCGAAATCGCTTCGATGCAGAGCTTTTCCCCTGAGATTTCCACAATTCAAAGCAATTCTCAAACCAACCCTGGGTTTCAATCCGATTATAATCAATATAACCAATCATCATCGGTGAGAGAGCAGAGAAGATCAGAAGATGGATACAATTGGAGAAAATATGGGCAGAAACAAGTGAAAGGGAGCGAAAACCCGCGAAGCTATTACAAGTGCACATTCCCTAATTGCCCAACAAAGAAGAAAGTTGAGAGGTCTATAGAAGGGCAAATCACTGAGATTGTCTATAAGGGTAGTCATAATCATCCAAAGCCTCAATCTACTAGGAGATCATCATCATCAGCTTCTTCTCAAGTAATTCAACACTACAATCCTGAAATCCCAGATCAGTCCTATGCTTCACATGGCTCTGGGCAATTGGATTCGGTTGCGACGCCAGAGAATTCTTCGATATCCATCGGAGATGATGAGATTGATCGAAGCTCTCAGAGGAGTAGATCAGGAGGAGATGAGATTGATGAAGATGAACGTGATCCCAAAAGATGGTAAATTTGATTGCATAATTTGTTTCAGAAAGTTATGATTTTGTTATGGTTTTGGTTGGTTCCTGGGTAATTTTGTATGGATCTGATTCATTTTCTCTTTCATTTTCCAGGAAAATAGAGGCAGAAAGTGAGGGCATATCGGCCCCGGGCAATAGGACGGTGAGAGAACCTAGAGTTGTAGTTCAAACAACGAGTGACATTGATATTCTTGATGATGGGTATAGATGGAGGAAATATGGACAGAAGGTGGTTAAGGGAAACCCTAATCCAAGGTATATATATGAACTTTGATTGTATTTTTGCAATATTTTAATGATTAGGGTTGTAATTTTTTGGCCCAATCTTGAAAGAATGTGAAATTTTTCGATCCAAATAATGTAATATTGACACATATGAAATTATATGCCAACTTGATAATTATTTTAACTTGAAATGAAAGTCGTCAAAATCGTTCACATCATTCCCTATAAATTTCTTGTACAATTTTTCCATTTGCATAACATTACATTGTTGTATAATATTGCGATTCATTTTATAACTTCTAGGAGCTACTACAAGTGCACATTTCCAGGATGCCCGGTGAGAAAACACGTTGAGCGAGCTTCCCACGACCTAAGAGCGGTGATTACAACCTACGAAGGCAAGCACAACCACGACGTTCCCGCGGCACGTGGCAGCGGTGGCCACTCGGTGAACCGACCTCTGCCAAACACCACCACCAACAATGCAACCGCAGCCATTAGGCCTTCGGCAATGTCCCACCACTATTCATCCACCAATCCAATTCGCAATTCGAGGCTCCAAGCATCTGAAGGCCAAGCACCCTTCACACTAGAGATGTTGCAGAGTCCCGGGAGCTTTGGATTCTCAGGATTTGTGAACTCATTGGGTTCGTACATGAATCAGCCCCAACTCGGAGACAATTTGTTCTCTTCAAGAACCAAGGAAGAACCTAGGGATGACATGTTCTTTGAGTCATTGCATTACTAAATTTTGCAATAGTTTTTTGAAGATTGATTTACTATAAAGGGATTAAGATTTCAATACAATAAAAAGCAAGGTTAAGAAGGTCAGATTTATTTGTTTATTTGTCATTTTGTTAGTTTTTTTGGTGTATATTTTTACAGGGATTTGGTTTTGTACATTCAAAGGAATTATATGGTTGTAGCTGCTCCTCGACTTTTTGTTTGTTTTTTTTTTTTTTGTCCCAATTGTTTTGAGGCCATCATTCTTAGCCTCAATTCATTTTTGGCAACCACACTATTGAATTTTTTTTATTTTCCTTTTGGATGTATCAAAAAGGAATTTAGTGATTTTTATGGCTAAAAGTTGCTTTATTTCCATCAAATCATCTATTATGTTCATGAAGCTAACATGAGAGTTCATTTAAACTAATCTTGAACATACAATAACAATGTCTGGTGCAATATTAGTCTTGAGATTTTTCCTTTTAAAATTGAATATCTATTAAAATGACATTTAATTATTGGTGTTGGGTCAATACCACATCCATCAGGGAGGAACTTCCACTTACACCTTTCACCTTATAAATAAGCATACTGGTTTCCCTCACTTATCAATAGGCCTTTTTCTCCGAAGAGGAACAAAATCGTGAGGTACCAGTCAAAGTGGACAATATTGACAGGGCACGAGAGGACAGGCGTCGCGACAACAATGCATAGCTGTATTGAGAT
The DNA here is from genome assembly GCA_036172215.1 of Camellia granthamiana. Taxonomy (NCBI): domain Eukaryota; kingdom Viridiplantae; phylum Streptophyta; class Magnoliopsida; order Ericales; family Theaceae; genus Camellia; species Camellia granthamiana. The sequence goes on along the minus strand of CM069915.1, from coordinate 30,028,113 downwards.
TTATTATTTTAAAATAAAATAGAATAAACATTAAATAATATTTAATATGCCACCGTCAGAAAAATTGTTTTGTAAAAATAAGAAAAATTAAAAGGGTTATGTACAAATTTATAAATACAAATGTAAAATGATACTAATAGTTTAAGGCAAATGTTAACAAGTGTACTCTAGACTTTGTTTGATGTTGAAAAATTTGTAAAAAGTATCTAAGGAGGCATTTGTTAGTATTTGTCTTAAAAATGTGTTTATTTCAATAGAAGTGCATTGAATTTAATAAAAAGTATTCTTCAATTTTGTTGTTTTTTATTTGTATTCTAGGAGCACTTGTTAGCAAGACTCATAGTTTAAGGATTAGACTTCTCTCATGTTTACATTTTAACATGAGATAACTTGAGGGACCCGTGGAGCCACTACAATTCCGTTTTAATGATTCAAACCGTTCATTTTTTAAGACTTGTTGAGTAAAATATTTATGTAAAAAATTAAGATAATTAAATATTGGTGATTATATGTTTGAATCAAATTTGTATTATAAAAATAGATGATTATTCTTGAAATTATATTTGTCGTCCATTTTTTAAAAAACAAATATAATCCAAACATATAGTTACCAATGTACAATCATCTTATTCTTTAAATTATTGAAATTGATTCCAAAATAGGCCTACCAAATTCAAACGCACTCTTAAGTTGATATGGTAATTTCAAAAAAGCCAAACCCTAATTTAAAAATAATTAATAATGAGCAAGGTAATGTGAATGTTTTCTTAAAAAATTTCGGAATAACCTTATGAACTTTGCCGCAAACGCATGAAGTGTGAAAAGATGAGACGAGATATTTTTTAGGGTTCATTCATTAGCAACATATGCAATCGTCACTAATACATCGTATGTATTGTAAGTTTGAACGGGTCAAATATTTGTGGCTGAGGAGAGGATGGGAATATATTCAAGCGCACGTTGGTCAAATGTCAACCCATAAATTTTAGGTTTATTCATAATTTTATTTTATTTTTTTTAGATTTTTATTGATAAATCCTAGTTAGAGTATTCGAGCCCAAGAAGTTTATAAAGAAAATTTATAATTCACTTAGTCCTATATATTTATACTTTTATTTTATAAGGTCATTTTTCTTAATTTACACTAATTTTTTAAACTCCTATACTATACCTTTATATTTAATATTGATATGCATTAACTACATGCCACTATTTAATGTTGATATACATTGCACATAAAAAATTAAATATGAATATTTATTGATTGTCATTATATTTTTATAATTCTCATGCATCTAAATGTTAACTGTACGTAATGACGTGAATGTAAATGTTTATATCATTTTCTTTTTATTTATAATATTGTCTTTAGACTTTTTATGAAGAAAAAAAATTGGAAGTCGGAGAGAAAGAGAGCAATGGTTTGGCATAAACTAAATAATACAAAAAGTCAAAAAGTCACTATCCTATTTAAGTCACATTATCTTATTTAAATCACATCACCTCTCTAACACATCACATCAAACCCAGTCCAAACCCAACTCATATAAACCAATAAGTTAAAAAAAATATTTTTTTAGAACATTCCAAACCAGTGCCCGCTCATTAATGCGCTGTATTTTATTATAGTTCTTTTCAACAAGTTTCTTAGGCATAAAAATAAAAGAATGAAACGACGTGAGATAATTTTCATTAATTTTTAAACATTATTTTATTAATTAGAGTACATTAATCTCATTTTAATTAGAGTACATTAATATCATTTTCAAAGAAAATTGAATAAGGATTATTCATCATATTTTTTGGGGCAATGATTTTATTATATTTTTTATCATAGCAAAATACATTAGTAGAAATACATAATTCAATGGCTTGAGTTTAAAATTAAACTAAAACAACATTAAAATAATACATATTTTTCTTTTAAATTTAAATATAAACTATTAAAATATTAAAATAAATAAAAACTATTATAGAGAATCTATTGCAGAGGACGACTAGTGCGTAGCATGGAGGAGAAAGGACTGTTTGGTGTTTGATTAATTGGACTTTTATTATAAGACTAAGGCCAAGTTTGGCATCCTCCAAAAAATCTAAAAAGTCAAAAAGTCACTATCCTATTTAAGTCACATCATCTTATTTAAGTCACATCACTTCTCTAACACATCATTTCAAACCCAACCCAAATCCAACTCATATTTCATAAAAAGTCAAAAAGTGCACTTATTTAGTCTTCCCAAACTTAACCTAAGAGAGGAGACTTTAGCATCTAGAACACGACGCATTTAAATTTTTGGAAGTAAAACCTCCCACCTACCAACCTACCTAACAAAATGCCTCTATCCATTTGTTTGTTTGGTTCATATGTTGGATTTGTTTGTTTGGTTCATATGTTGGATTTTCTATTTACGTTAGTTGCTAATAAACCATTATAACTGGATAATTACACACAAGCAAGACTTTATTGTAGTATTTTTGTTCTCCCGTGTGAGAGGGGTAAAACCAAGGGTCAAGTTTTGACTATGGTTACTAGCATTTTTGTTCCCACTTGGGACTTGTTCAAAGTAAAAGAAGTTGGGAGTAATTGTGACAGGTGGAGTCTCATATGGGATAGAAAGTAAATAGAGTTCGTTTTAATATATATTAAATGATTTTTTATTTGTAAATTTAAATTTTTAAATAAGTACAAGTCTCAAATTATAAGAAAATGTTTAGTGGCCACAATTTTTGTGGCTCAAATGGTCCGAAACTGCCAAAACGACGTCGTTTTGGCTTGTTTTACACTCAAAACAATGTTGTTTTGGCAATTTCGGACCATTTGAGCCACAAAATTTGTGGCCCCTAAGTATTGCTGCAAATTATACTTACATGTTGCGCTCAAGTGTTATTCTTGTGAATTCTTAAATTTTCTTCTGATGAATTGAGTCAATGTGGTACACGTTTGCAACGTTTTAAAAAAATTTAATAAATGATATTAGAGCCGTTGATTGACAATCTATTAACATGGTGGGTAAGTATGTGAAGGTGCCCAAATTGGACATAACATTGGGTAAAATTGCAATGATAGATCAGACTTCAAGGTAAGAAGTGAATATAATGTTATGCATGTGACTCTAGAATTTCTGTGACAGATTAAATTGGTGTCAATATTGCGCATTTGTGGACTTCTTGAATTTCACAACACAAGAAACATTGGGCTAATTTAGAAATATGGTTAATAGTTCATTTTTGTTTTTTAACCTATGTTAGATCACATCAATTTTTTTTTTATTTTTTTATATATTTTTTCAAAAAAAATTAAAAAAATCAACTTTTAACTAATTTCCTAAAATTTGATTTGGTTCACAAGTTGGTTATGTGATAAACTTGAAATTTAAATCTAATATTAAAATACAAAGATTTTGTAAAGTTAGCTTTAATTAAATCACTAAATTCATTTGGGAAGTAGGCTATTTTAGGTGTCGTTTGGAAAGTGGGTTGGCTTTTTGAGTTTTTGACTATTTTAGCCTGAGCTAAAAAGCTTAGTTTGAGAAGGGTTTTTTTGGCTTTTTTGACTTTTTTTTGTGAGAGAATAGTGTAATGATTATGGATTGGATGTGATGTTTTGTTTGTTGTGGCTAAAATAGCCTATTTTGTCTTTTGTGACTAAAATAGCCAAAAAAAAGCCCATAACCCATCTTTCCAAACGAAGCCTAAGCTAAAATTTTTATGTTTGAAAAGATGATTGAATTTTTTTATAATTGGATATGATATTTGTGAGAGAAAAAGTGAAATGATTATAGATTTGATGTGATATTTTATCTTATTGACTATTTTAATCTATTTTATCTTTTTATGAATTTTAATCTAAAAAGCCAAATTTTAACCTTTACCAAACAATATCAATGTAAAAAACTTGTGTCTACTATATCTTAATATCTCACGCTCTTGTAAGTGGGTATAGTGAATCTAAATATCAAAAAAAAAAAAAATAATACAAGAAAAATATTTAAAACTTTGATCTAATAACTTTCAAAATAGTGATGCACTAGCGAGCTTGAATAAATTGAACTCGCAACTGTCCAAATCAGTCAAAATCATCCATCCCTTAACAACACTAGTATGATAATTAAAATATCTCACATTTTATTTGCATTTACAATTGTCAAAAAAAATGTTTTACAATAGTTATTTCAATGATTTTTTTGGGAGTGTCTCCTTTCTCATCCCTTAATTATTGGGCTGTGATTGAGACCCCCTCAATCACCAAACCCCAGTACCTCTAGACACACGTGATAGGTGATGATTGAAGGAGAAGAAAAATAAAATAAAATAAAAAAAATTAACCAATCAAAAAGACAAAGAGTCAAAGGGGACGAGAGAGAAAGGGGTCTTGATCATTTTTCCTTTATTATTATCATAACCTGTGATTGATTGGAACCAAACAACACAAGACTGAGTTGGATTGATTATGAATTATGAGAACTTCAGTGCGCGGAATTGACTTGGAAGCAAAAGAAGTGGGGGTGAGGATCCAAAGTCAAAACTTATCCAACTTAAGTTGACACGTGACCGTACTATTGCTTGAATTATTATTGTTATTATTTTTTTAAATTTTTTTTTTCAATGCCGTAGTAAGATCATCTCTAACGATAAATTAAATTCATTATTAAATTTAAATTTGATAAAAAAATGTCACTTTTCTCACTCTAATAGTTTCACCAAACTGATATCAAATTGAGAATGAAGCAAAAATTTCACCAGATTGAGGAGTTGGATCACATTTCACCAAAATACTGTGCGTTTACGTTGGAACAGGCCCCACCGGACAACCGGCCGAACGTTTGGCCCGTCGTCCCACCGGTCGTCCCAAAGGCCATCCCATCATCCATTGCATAAAAAAAATTGCATATGGGTATCGTTCTTTTCTTGTTCATCTTTTTATGTGCACCCACGGAGTTTCCCCATCTAGGTATCTTCTCTGAAATCTTGAGCAAAAAAGCATTTAAGTAAGCTCTTGGACAAGGGTTATCTCTGGTCATCTTTTGTCCATATTTCCTCCATTGATATCCATGTTTCACTATCTGCAATACATAAAATACTGTTCAATACTTGCTAAAACATATTGTATATGCAACAACTTCAAAGAAAAACACCTAAAGAAACATCCTAAATCAAATCAAATCAAGCAAATTGTTATTAATTGTGAAATTTCTCAAAGTGTAGGACTTACAAGACTTGTATCAGAGGATTCAATTCTCACACACATCCTTGAAATCTTGGCCTTGACATGTTCTTCCCTCAGTTTCTTACACGAATCTTCATCGCTCAAGCTACTCTCCGAATTTCCTCTGCTAGTTCCATGAATTCCATCATTGTTACCATTGTTGATGTTGTTGTCAGTAGTACTGGTGTTAATTTTAGTGATTCAAATCTCTCAGACATTAAATCAAACAAATCATGTGCATACAAAAATAAGCATATGTGTAATACTTTGATCTATAAAATTTTGATTTTCTTCACAACTGACTCACCTCTTGTTTCACTGAAATTTTCATTCCTAGCTCAATGAAAATTGCTTTGCACCTCTTTATTTTGAAACCAAGAACAAAACTAGAAATCCAAATTCAGCAAATCTGCCAAGTGGGTAACCAAAAAAAAAAAACTTTGGGTATGAATTGAGGAGGATTGAATACCCAGAAGAACCCATAGAAGAGAGACCCAATATATAGAGATGTTACTTCGCCTTCATCAACTATTCAGTACCCTAACCGGTCGGCCGGTCGTTCTACTGAACGTCCCTAGTGTTTTGATGCACGCTACAGTGCAACGGTTGGAGCTGCTCGTATCAGATTGAGGAAATTGCCTTTTTCTTACTCAGATTTGGTGAAAAATTTACTGAACCGTTGGAGATGCTCAAGGGTGTTTACATACAACTTAACTCATCTTATTTCTGTCAAAGGTAGGCATTCGTGTCAGAATGAAAGAATTTACAATAAATTATTACTTTCTCGTGACATAGCTTCAATAATCAAATCCTAAACAATTGTGTGAGAAGCACATTTAGGGATGTGCACGATGCGGTTCGGACAGTTTAAGAGTAAAATTACAAGTTGAATGACAAATTGGTAGATTAATGGATTGACGAATCGCAATTCGAGTAATTTAGGGCGGATTGAAGAATATTTTAACCAATTATCAAACATTTACATAATATATAACAATAATTTGCATAATATTTTATATATATATAACTCAAATTAATTTTACATAATATGTTTCATATATATAACTACTAATTTGTAACAAATTTTACATCTTAAATCTCTCCCACATTCATTTTTACTTTGATACTTCATTGGAAGTTAAAAAATATATATGTATTAATTACAGCGGAGTAGAGCGGTGCAGTTTGAAAAACGGATTATAAATTTTAAAATTCAATACGCGGTTAGCGGATAGAGCAGTGCGAATTGATGTGGATCGATGTGATTTTAGCAAATTAAGCGATATTTTGCATAACCCTAAGCATATCCACCAATCACTCAAAAAAAACATAAAATTATTAGTTTATATAACATTTATCTTTAAAGATATAAGGCTCAGTGTGTTTTCTCTATGGAGAGATTAGTGCAAGGGCTGGGTATAGGGTTATCCGACTCGCACAACCCGCTCTACCCGACCCGACCCACACACATACGAGCGGTTTCACAAATTTAATTGGGTAGGGGGCGGTTTGGAATATAGGAAGTTTTCAGGTTGCGAGTTTGAACCCAACCCGCTCATACTTAGAATATATATATATATATATTTATTTTTTTATAAAAAATCTGGATCATTCATCTAAGATCTATCCTAGATATTTTTGTTTTGACCAAAAAAACCAAACCCAAATCCTAATCTAATCTGCGTAACTCTCTTATTCTCTTTCGTTTTTCTATTTCCCATCTCTCTCTCTCTCTCTCACTCCCTCTCCCCGATCTCTGTTTTTTTTAGGCAATCATATTTGTCTCTGTGTGTGTAGCCTCTCTTGTCATCTCACTCTCTCTCGTTATTCCATTTCTCTCTCTCTCTCTCTCTGTCTCTCTCTCTCTTTGGCGACCAACGAAGTGACCGATCAACCTTTGCAAGATCGACTCTCTCTCTCTCTCTCTCCAGCAACTCTTAGGTAAGTGTCTCTTTCTCTCTCTCTCCCTCCGATCTTTGATGTTGTTTTTTAGGCAAACAGATCTCTCTCTCTCTCTCTCTGTCTCTCTGTCTCTCTCTCTCTCTCTCTACGGTCTTTGATTTTTGTTTGTTTGTTATGCAATCAGATCTTTAGCAAGTTAGCAACAGATCTTGATTTTATTTGTTTATTTATTTTTTAAGCTAGATATTTTATTTCTTCATATAGTTGAATCTGTTATTGAATCTGTTTAAATTATGTTTAATTGAATAGGAAATTGAATTTGTTTAGATTTTTAAATTTTTTTTGGGAGTTTTCTATTATTGAATTTTATTTAGAGGGTGATGTGGTGGATGAAATTGGTCGTAGAAATTTTTTTTTTTTTTGTTCAATCAGTTCTGTAGCAACAGATCTCGAGTTTATTTATTTATTTATTTTTTAAACTAGCTATTTTATTTCTTCATATAGTTGAATCTGTTATTGAATCTGTTTATATTATCTTATTGAAGTGAAAATTGAATCTATTATTGAATATGAAGTAAATCTGTTTAAATTCTGTTTAATTGAATATGAAATTGAATCTTTTTAGATTTTTTTTATTTTTTTGAGTTTTCTATTATTAAATTTTCATTACTTTATTCTTTTACACTTTTTTTGTCAAAGGAATTATGAAAATTGAAGATTATGAAGATTGAAGATTAAAGTTTAATTTTTTTGTTTGTTTTTGTGCAGGGTTCATCAACCAAATGCATGAAATTGGAAATTTTGAAAGTTTGGTGTGATTCATGGAGTTTGAGATCTTGCAAATGTTTTTATTTTATTTTATGGATTTGAATTGAATGAAGTTTGACAATAGTATTTTTTTTTTCTTATTGCATTTTATTTTGGATGAATGTAAAAATTAATAAAAAATTACTTTTATTTATTTTTTTATTTTCTTATTGCATTTTATTTCGGATGAATGTAAAAATTGCTTTTAGGTAAACTTAGGATTTTGAATGATTTTATGTTAATTGTATTATTGGGTAGTAAGTATCTAGTGAATGAGATTGATGATGTAATTTAAGATTTTGAAAAATGTGTTTGTGTTAATTTATGATTTGATTTATTAGGATTTTGAATGATTTGTTAGTGTTATGAATTGATTTTGTTGTGTTTTTAATTTTGCAAGTTTTAATTCATTAATTATTAATATTGGAGCATTTTAGAATAAATTTAGAAAATGGTCGAAAATAAATATTTACAAAATGGGAAAAAAAAAAGCTTAAAAATAATTTTTTTTAAAAAAAAGTCTAATCTGCAAATCGCCCGCACATCCGTGAACTCTATCCGCACAAACCGCAAATTGTACTGCGGGCTGCTACGGGTTGACTTTTTTCCAAACCGTATAAATGTAGGTGGATCTAAACCGATCCGCAAACCGCTCAAATCCAAACCACGACCACCCCATGGTTATTTGTAAAGAGAACAATAAACAAAAGGGAGAGAGCAAATCAAACTGGGCTCACAGCCTCTCAGGCCCACGGAGACAGGACCTCCTTAAAATTGAAAACCCAAGTGGCCGAGTCATTTTACAGATTCGCCAGCAACCAAATGGCCCACAAGAAATACAATTAGCGTTCCAATTATACCCTTGATATTGCATCAATTTTCATTTCTCTCACCCTCCTTTCCTCTCCAGAAAATCGTTTTTTGGCGCCAATTCCAGTTTCGCTCTCGCTTTCCCTTGTTCGATTTTCTTTTCTCCTTTTTTGCGCTTTCTTATGTGTTGAGTACATTCAGTAACATCATGGAACCTCCCGCAGGCAAAACGAACCTCCTGAGCAACATTCTGGTACGAGTGCTCTCATTCGGCGTCCTCGTGTTCCTCGCTCGATTCGCCTACGTTGTCACCACCCGAGGCAACTCTTGCGATTCCGGCGACTTCTGCTTCTTCTCCTCCTCCTCCTCCTCCCTCCGCCTCCGTACCCCCACCGTACATGGCGGAGGACGAGGAGGAGACTCACGTCTACGAAATTTCTACTCGTCGGTATTCCAAGATTTGATCGCCGAGGGCTATCTCTCTCCCCACTCGAAATCTCTCTGCATCGAAACCCTAACCGGCCAAGACGTCGTCGCTTTGAAGCAGGTTGGAATCGCCAATTCCCTCGGAATTTCCCCCAAAACATCGCCACCGCTGGTCATCTCCGGTCGCGCTGTTCGCCAGCCGTTCGATAACAACACATTCGACTTCGAGTTCTCCGGCGATGCCAGTCTGGACCGGTCTCCTCAACCGGCCCAATTCGCTTCCGAAGTTTCGAGAACGCTCAAACCGGGAGGCTTCTTTGTCGTCCACACCGCTTCGAAAGACGTGTACAGTCTCAATTCTCTGTTCGATTTGTTCAATTCTTGTCGATTGATTCGATCTCGCGACATCGACGGTCTCGATTCTTCGATCCGCGAGGTTGTTCTGATGAAAGAGAAACAAATTCTTGGCCATGGCGAGAGAAATCAATCTCTGTATCGCAATTCGGGTAACAAATGCTCTGTTCCTGGGTATAAACGTGAATTGATTCAAAATGCAGAGCCATTGATTCTAGAAGAGCCATTAAAGCCTTGGATTACATTGAAAAGGAACATCAAGAACATTAGGTATCTACCTTCTATGGTGGATATTAGTTTCAAGCATAGATATGTATATATTGATGTTGGAGCTAGGAGTTATGGTTCGAGTATTGGAAGTTGGTTTAGAAAACAGTACCCAAAACAGAACAAGACCTTTGAAATCTATGCAATTGAGGCCGACAAGGCGTTTCACGAAGAGTTTCGAACAAAGAAAAGGATCACTCTGTTGCCCTATGCAGCATGGGTGAGGAATGAGACATTGTTCTTTGAAATTAGTCGGGAACCGAGCAAGAAAAACAAGGAGAAAGGAAGAGGCATGGGTAGGATTCAAGCTGTGCAATCATCGAGTAACTTTGTGGGTGATTTGGATAAGATTCAAGGGTTTGATTTTGCTAATTGGTTGAAAAACACAGTTTCGGATAGAGATTTCGTGGTGGTGAAGATGGATGTTGAAGGGACTGAATTTCATTTGATTCCTAGGTTGGTAGAGACTGGGGCAATTTGTTTGATTGATGAGATGTTTATCGAATGCCATTACAATCGATGGCAGAGATGTTGCCCCGAGAGGAGTTCCAAGTATCAGAAGACATATACCCAATGTTTGAACCTGTTTTCTTCTCTCAGAGACAGTGGAGTTCTTGTACATCAATGGTGGTGACTGGTAACAGTTAAATTATTCTTTAATTCTTTCTCATAGATATACATACTTCTTGTTACACTAAAGAATTTGAAATTTTTTCTTACTTGTAACACAAAATTTTTGACTTATACACTTGCAAATGGAAATATACAGAACAATTTTCTCTATATTGTCTTTTCATCTGCTTCTATTGTATGTCTTGTTTAAATTGTGTTTCTTTCATTTTCTATGAATGCTTCTACAACCTTAGCTAATCTAGAAAGAAATAATATGCCACGGAAGAATACAGATTTAAGTAGTTTTTAGTTTCAAAGGTTGGCATCTATAATGTAGGAAGATGATTGAGTTGTGGAGTATTGAGTGCTTGATTGGCCTAACACATATCGATATGAACGGCGATGCTAATTTTTATAAAAATTTCAGGCTTGACATGACTCTTGATGGGTATTTGGAACTAATTTTAGGAAAGATGGTGAGATTATTTAGCTGTCTCATCCTTTCTTTCAGCATTCATGGAATCTAACCTTACCTTATGTAAGCCTATTTGCCTTCAGAGGATTTGATTTGAAAGAATGAACATTATTTATGGGTTTATGTAGTTGGATTATTGAATTGAGTGTAATGATTTCAGCATCATTTATAAATGGTTGTTGCGATAACTGTTTGATATGTAATGGATAGGCCATAAAAAAGATGGTTGTCGATTCATTTGTCATGGTTGTGAGAGTTGCTAAGCCACTGGTTACAAGGAACGGAGAAGGGTGCAAGAAAAGATGTCGAAGCAGACCCTAATGGAGAGACATGAATCGTTAGATTCAAGAGAAATCAAAGTGAATAACTAACATCAGCTTTTTATTTAACTTTGGCTGGTGAGAAGACACTTATGCAAAAGTTTCGGACTAAATTTTGTTCTTAATGTGTAGTTATTTCCATAAATTTTTTCTAAAACTTCATTGAATTCAAGTTTTGACCTGTTGGAGGGTGCCTGTGAAGGGTGATCAATGATCACTTGTAATTTGATGAGCTAAAAAATGGTACTCCTGTAACCACCCAACCTATCCCTGTTTCTGTGGAGGCAGTATATTTTGTTTGTTTGCTTTTTTAATGGTGTATTCCATATTAGAGTCTTCTGCTTTCTTGTTTCGTGGGGCTTCATCTTTGTTTTGTTATTTGGTGGGAAATAAGGATTCTTATCGCTTGAAATGGTTAATTTCATGTGTTTATTACTGTAGTGTTATCATAATCTTTTCTTATTCTTCAGTTAATATGATGACATTTGAATGTCACTTAAAACTCTGTTTTGGGGGGTTGTGTCTGGGAAAAGACTTCTGATCTCTCATGTTGGTATGGAAAATAAATTTTTTTTTTTAAAATTTAATTTGAAAAGTAGTTCCGACTTTGATCATCCTTTTTTCAGTGGGAAGATATGCATGAACCCTGTCACAATGAAATATTTTGCTTTAATTATTAAGTCATCATGATTATATATCCTTTTCTTGTTCTGGTTTTGTATGTCAATCTGCTTCTTGAATTGTCAATCTGTTTGGGATCTTATAATGGCATTTGAATGCTACCGCACTGTGCTTTTTGAAGGGTTATTAGGACATAGGAGATAACCCTACAGTAAAAAAACAGTAATCTCTGATCTTGGAAGAAAGGCGCATGTTTAGTTGTGTTTTCATTTTCAGTTTTCTATTTTTGAAAACACATACTCTCATTTAATTTTCCTTACCTTATCCTGCTTCCCATTCACCATTTTTCTTTCTTTCCCCTACTTAAGAGTTGTCTTTTCTTTTTTCTTTCTTCTTCATTTTTTGATACTCCATCTTTCTTTTCTTTTCTTTTCTTTTCCCCCTTCTTTTTTCTGTGTGTGTTTGTGCTCTTCGTTTTTCTTATGTTGTTAAAACATCTAAAACCTACATATAAAATGACACATTTGTAGGTTTTATTGCTAACTCCCAACAGTGTAGAGCTTTAGCACAAACTTTTAGTAGACAGAAATGCCCCACAAAAACAAAAATGTTTTACAGAAACTAGGTGAGATTTAGGTGGTTTTTTTTCCCACATCCTGTTAGTTTTGAAAATCTTTTTAACTACTGCTTCATAAAAAAATTTAGGTCTAAGGGAGGTACTTCTGTCTAAAAAAATTAGCAACTTTGCAAATGTAAAATCCCAAAATCTTTTGACAAAATTGTAGAGCATCTCCCATCGTGCACTACTTGTTCCATTTAATTGGATTTTAAATATGAGTAAAAAAATTGATTTATTATAAACTATTCCAACCCTTTCAATAAAATCATTTTAAAATTACCCCTCTTATCTCAATTTTTTTTTTCCCATCAAATTTGATAAAAAAATAATCTTCAATACTTTATCTTTTTAAATTTTCATTAAATTTAAATTTAATGAATTCTCAATTTGATGAAAAAAGTATTTCTTCCTCGATTTGATAAATATTTGATGAAAGAATTAGAAATAATTTTTTTAACACCATTTTTTGTTAATCAAATTTAAATTTGATAATTAGAGATGCTCTTACATATACTCTACAATTTATTTTGAAAGGATAATACTCTTTATTTGATTTTAAAAAATGTAAATATATATAAAGGAATATATTTTTAGTGAGTTCCTACATTTTAAATATTTTTTAAGATTTAATTTTAAGAAAAATGGGTGAAAAGTCTAGTTTTATGTGTGTATTAAATCCAACAATTAATTTGTTTAGTTATAAGAATATGATTAATAAAATATATCGTTAAAAAGTATAAATTATTATTTTAAATGACCTTTTTTTTTTACCCTTCTATTTTTTTTTTTGGTTATAAGGGGGTCAAAGCCCCAAAGAACTATAAAGAGAAAAGGGAAGGGGAGTTACACTGTGTTTGGGAACCTAAGAAAGAAAAGAAAAGAAATGATTACTTAAATAATAAGAGAAAAGAAAAGAAAATAAATGATTGTGATTTCTCTCATTTTTGTTTGGATAAGGAAGAAATAAAAGAAAAGAAATGATTATAATTTCTCTCATTCTTGTTTGGTTAGATTTCATTAAGAGAAAAGAAAAGAAATTATTTTATGTTATATTACCAAAATAACCTTTTTATATTTTCAATCATTTTATTTCTTTTATTTTTATAGGGACAAAATTGGTATTATGAAAATAGTGATTTCTTTTCTCTCCCAATCTCTCCACTTTTGGAAAGATTGAAAATGAGGCTTATAAGAGAAATGAGTTTCTCTCTATTTCTCTCAATTTCTTTCCATTTCTCTTCACTTAGATTATTCAAACAAGTAAGAGAAATACATATCCCTCCATTTCTTTTCTTTTCTCTCCAAATCACTCAATCCAAACATAGCGTTAATCTCCTGAGCATTCTTGGCTAACAGAGGCTGGATGAAAGACGGAGGGTCTTGCTGAACAAGCCTTGATGCAACTCGATGTATAGAATCTTTAGCCAAAGAATCTGTGCACGTAGTAGCTCCACAACAAATAGCTTGAAGATGGCATTGCCAATCCCTCGACATGAGATTCCTAATCTCTTGACAAATATTAAAATTAGGATCCACCTTTATCCATTACTCCAATAGTTTGATAGCTTCTAAGGAGTCCATTTCTACTATAACAGCTCGAAAACCTTCATCCCACGCTAGTTGGAGACCAATCCATAAGGCCTACAATTCTGCCGCAACAACAGTGGCACAACCAATGAAGCGTTGGAAGGCTAGTACCCATTCACCAGCATCAATTCAAATAATACCCCTAACATCAGCCTTTAGGGATGTAATCGGTTCGGTACGGTCAGTATTTAGGTAAAAAATTACACTAAATCGATAATGTCGGTTTTATTATTTTGAACACCAATACAAACCGCTTCTCCCATCAAACCACACTGAATCGAACCGATTAACGGTTCGGTTCGGTGTGGTTTAATCGGTTTAAGATTTTTCAAACTTGAACCACTTTTAAATATAATCATTAATCTATATAAAAACATTAAACTAATTATTTGTTTACCATTTCAAACATATCCAATCCATCCATTTAATACATGCTTTTCAACTCCTAAATTAACAAAAATAAAACAAAAAAAAAAGTTTGAAAATAATAAGGTTTCAAGAATAATGAGTTAGAGTTAAGATTATATATAATAAGAATTTACAAACTTAGGTTATAAAGATGATAATGTTAGTTAATTAAGGTTAAAAATTTATTAATATCATTATATTATTAGATTATATATATATATATTATAAATACAATATTGAAGCGGTCGGTTTTAGTTTAGATCAGTGCACAAGGTGTTTAAACCGATACCGAACCGAAAAGATCAAATTTAAAATCGCACAGATCAATTCATATTAAAACATAGATCAAATATAACCACCTTGGTCCGGTTCAATCAATTTGATCGATTTTTTCAGTTTTTCTTACCTCTCTATCAGCCTTGTTTCCATGACCTTGAACTGAACAATATGTGTTAAGTTTGACCCAATGAAGAGGAGGATGACACTAGTGAGTAACCTTGGTATGGGGAGTATTCAGGCCACCATTCTTCCTAAAGGCATTTTCTTGGAGAACTTTCAAAACCCATGCCCTTATTTCTTGTATTTTTTCTGTGTCTACTTTCTCTCTATTCTTACACACTACTGTCAATCAATATTCATTGACACCATTTTTCACCATTCTTGGTGACTCGTTGAAAATGACAAAAGGGTATCAATGGGCAGCGACAACTTAGGGTTATGTAAAATATTATTCAATTCACTAAAACCGCATCAATCCACACCATTTAATTCACTAATCGCGAATTAAACTTTAAATTTTATAATCCGCTTTCGAAACTACTCCACTCCGCTATAGTTAATACATATATATTTTTTAACTTATAATGAAATATCAAAGTAAAAATGAGTATGAGAGATATTTAAGATATGAAATTTTTTACAAATTAATAGTTATATATATGAAAAATGTTATGTAAAATTAGTTTGTATTATATATGTGAAAAATATTATGCAAATTAGCATTATATGTTATGTAAATACTTGATAATTGATTGGAATATTATTCAATCTGCCAATCCGTCCAAAACCGCCCAAATCGCGACTTGTTAATCTGCCGTTTGATTTATAATTTTACTCTCAAATCGCCCAAACCACACCGCGCGCAACCTTAACCACAACAGATAAGTACATAAGAGTAATATGATTTTTCAAATTATTATTATCCTTTCAAACAAAAATAAAATAAAATTTAAGATAATTACTCAAAAAATTTAAATTTCAAAATTTTGTCCCGCATTAATTTTATGCATGTGTATGATACAAAATTTCCAAAGATTATGGATTCAAATTTTTATTTTTGAAAACGAAATAATCCCCCTATATTTATGCATTTTGTTAATAATAACTGGTTTTGTTGAAGAACCTTCACCAGAAATCAGATTAGAGAATAATTTTAATATTCTTGCCATCATAACTGTAGCTGTCAACAGGTGGTTCTGCCTAAGCTCTAACAGTCAACAATGGCTTTCTGCCTAAAGACCTAACGGCTTACAGACTTCTGAGACTTGAGTGCTACACCGCTTGTAAGGTAAAAGATAAAACCATTCTTAATTCTATTCTTTTTCTTTTTCTTTTTAATATCAAATTAATCTAAAAACTAACTTGGCTCAATGTTTTGAAAATCGGACCGGGTGAGCGAACCGGAAAAAGGACCAGGTGGACGGGTCACCGGTTCAACCGTCGGGTCAAAGCGGTCGAACCGTGGTGTCGACCCTTGCTTCTGGAATACTTAGACATTTGAGCTTTTACTCTGGTCTCGACCCTTACTATTTTGGTGTCGACCTTTGGACCTGTTTCAAGCATAAATAAAATTTTACAAGCAAGTGCTAATCTCATGTTTTGAGGGGTTAAAACCATTGAAAAACAATACTCTGAAATCATAAATCTTCTAGAACCATTAATTAAAACACAATTTGTATATTATTATTTTGAAAACATGAATAATAAAATGAATTCTAAATATTTTTCAATAATCAAAATTAATAAGAATTTAAAATTGAATAACCTTGGGGCTAACAAATACATTTTAAAAATTCTTGTAAACCAATTTCTTTACACTTTGGATCAATTATTATGGCTAAACCTAAAAGATAAGGCAAATGATCAAAATATTTATTAAATTTTTCTTTCATAGAAGTAATAATGGTTACATAATATTCATTACTAATATATTTTACGAAAACTTTAACTATTTCTGCTAGCATATGTAAAACAAAATGGCGAAGTAAGAATATATATATAATAAAATAATTTTGTTGAAATATCAAAAACTTTTAAAAAATATTCATACAAGGCTACTTGGCGCCAATTAAGTTATGTGGAAGTCAGTACTCCTCCTATTGATGTTGTATAATTATAAATTACAAATAAATAAAAATAGGGCAAATTACACTATTAGTCCCTATAGTTTGGAGCTTGTGTCGCTTTAGTCCCTGACTTTTCAATTGTGACACATTTGACCCTGAATTTTGAATCTTGATCCAAATAAAGACAATTGAACATACCATTGCTTAATTTCAAGGGCAAAATCGTTAATTTGATAAAATATAAACTAATTTGACAAAAATAAATGTCAAAAAAATATTTTAAATTTTTTTTAAAATTATTTCTACCCACCAAAAATAAAATTATGTAAAATTGATAAAAATTAATAAAAATTACATGATTAATTTTTAAAAATTAATTTTACATGATCATCATCTAAATACATAATAAAAATTAATTTGGTAAAAAAAAAAAATGTCTAAAAGATTTATCAATTTTATATAATTTTATCTTTAGTAGCTAGAAATAATTTAAAAAAATTTAAAAATAATTTTTTGACACTTATTTTTGTCAAATTAATTTATATTTTATCAAATTCACGATTTTGCCCTTGAAAAATTCAATCGTATTTACAATTGTCCTTATTTGGAACAAAATTCAAAATTCAGGGTCAAATGTGTCACAATTGAAAAGTCAGGGACCAAAATGACACAATCCTCAAACTATAGGGACCATTAGTGTAATTCACCCATACAAATATATATAAATACTCAAATAAAAATAAAAATTGGTGCACAATATTTATTAATAATATTTAATAAAGTCATAATTGATAAGAAAAAGTCACTTGTTTTAAAGAAATTAAATTTTTTTAACATTCCCTCTAAACAAACTGATTGAATGCTAGATTTAATTTTGGAGGGAAATTAAATTTTCAACTCTCCCTTCAATCAATATGATTCAAATAATTTAATTGAATCCCATATAAAATTTTGTAAGTTCTCGTTGAAAAATCTTTTTCTATGAATAGCAATAAACTTTCATAATCTCTTCAAGCTTCAATGAGAGTCCTCACCATGAGAGGAGACTCTTGAAGTAAGATTTTTAGTCAAAATTTTGAAATATATTTATATAATATATTATATATATAAGAAAGAAATAAAGAAAAGAAGAAAAATAAAAATAAAAAAGATTTTCCAACCGCGGAGTCAATTCAAAACCGGTACCGGGTCATCGGTTTTCCTGTTTTAACTGGCGGTTCTACTGGTTTTGACAATCTAGGCCAGTTTTTAGCCTAGTCCGGTTTTGAGGGTTCTTCCGCACCAGAATTACGCCCGAGTCCAAGTTCAATCAGCCGGACCGGTCTGACCGGTCGGACCGATTTGGGTTTTAAATCATTGACTTGGTTCTGATACCAAACTAAGTGAGAGATTCTAATACTAAGTGAGTGATACAGTTTACACATAGATTACAAACTATAATTGTTTTTGGAGACATTTCAGACAGGCATGTTCATCTTTTATTTTTCCTTTAATTGTGGCAATTCTTGACAATAGTTAATAATTGATTGATCATATGCAAGAGATAATAATAATCTTAAATTAGTTAATTCATCTTCTAAATCATAAATATATTGAATACTATTATTAATTTCTTGACGCAAATAAGAAATTAAAATCATAACAAAACAAACAATTCCTATATTAAAATACGAAATCAAAATAAAAAAAAAAACTTACAATAAGTCACAATCCTAGTAACAGATTGGACATAGCATACAGTTACACTCATGATACACTCGAAACACAGTCAAATTTTCTCACACGATATTACGATAAGCTTTTGATATTCAGGAAAACATGCCCTCTTTTGAAGTCTGGCTAGCTTTATATAGATGAAGGAGTCTGAAATTGAAATGAGTTGAAATCCGAGGGAATCTGTGTAACAATCTAGATTTTTAATTATTCTGTAAAATTTATACTAATATTATTTAATTATAGTTGGAAAAATATATGATTATTTTGTATTATTATGTATAATTTTGTGAAATAATATAATTATTATAAATTTAGGGGTGAAAGTATAAATAAATAATAATAATAATGAGTGTGGTAGTAAAATAAATAATTAATTTTATGTTAGTATACGATAAAGTGTAATTTAATTAAGAATTAATTAATTTATATAATTATATTAAAATACTGGGTTAAAATGTAATTATTTTAAATATTTATAAAAGATAAATATGAATCTATATATATTAATGGTGAATTTGGAGAGAGATACGTGGGTTGATTCGGCTGGACACCAGTTGGCAAGGGATTGAGTTTTCCTCCCTATAAATAGGGAGAGTGGATCAACCTGTGAAAGAAGAGAGAAAGAAAAGGAAAAGAAGAAATAAAGAAAAGAAAGGAAGGAAAGAAAGAAAAAAATAGTGGAAGTTGAAAGGGTCTTTGATAATGGAAAGAAAAAGTAAGGTATTAAAGTTAAGGTGAGTTATATTATGTCTTGAGTTATCAAAATATATTTTACGTATGTTTTGACTTACCATATTTGTTTTATATAAGTTATGTTTTTATAAAGTATTATAAATTTTATTATTATTTTAGTTACGTGGATTATTTTATGAATCCTATTTGCTAAAGTGAAACCCATCGATATGTTTGTTTATATTTTAAAGAATATTTGACTATGACCTTATATACAATTATGTTTTGTAAGTACCACCACGGGAGTCCCACTCCTTGGGGGACTTAAATAACCATTGGCCTCTGTTTGACCACCTTGTGGTCCTCTGTCTGTCATGGATCTATTGACCTCTGTTCTATGCGGAGCAAAGTGCTGTGCGGAACTAAGTGCTACACTATTGTGGGAGCCACCTCTAGAATCCGTACAAGCCACCCCTTGAATCCGTACCTCTATTCTGACTGTCACTTTTGTGACTTTTGTTCTGTTCTGTTCAGTACCGTGGTTATGGTCATTTACTTGCATAATTTCTGTATTTCAGTTCTGCTACTTAAATGATTTATTTACCAAACTGAGTTATGTAAATGTTTTGGCCTAATTAACTATCCATGGTTATTTCGTGTCCCTTATACTCTTGGTATAATATTTCTCACTCTGCCATGTGCTTATAACTGTTTACCAATTTTCAGGAAACAATGCAATTCAGAAATAGCTTTGGAAAGTCTTAGACGCGGGGTTGCGGAATAGACACACACAGCACTTTTATGATATTTTTTGTATATGTAAATATCAGCCTTTTTGGTCAATATATTTTGTAATAAAAATAGAAGCTTCGATGATTATTTTGGTACCCTCATTTAAATATTACTTCCGCTTGCGTTTATTAATTTGTTTAAGAATTGGCTGGAGGTAATTTCAGTTACTGACCATCACGATACTTAACCATTGAGTACGGAGAGCGGGTCGTGAAAATCTGTTTTTTTGCTTTATGGCTTTATTCTTTTGTTTGTTTGATTGCCTTTGCTTTGTCGGTGGAGAGAGCATTAATGATCGTTTTTTGAATTGTCTTCTAGCATGCATGTGATGGAATCGTCCTTTGTTCAACTTTATGGAGTGGCGTGCAATTGTGAATGTCGGTGAAGTCTTTGGATGCTAAGGGAATTAGAGTCACATGTCACAAAGCTTTGGATGCTGAGGGAATTATTGTCCTGAGAGTCACATGGTTCATAGATTATTAAGGTTGATACCCTAACACGTGTCAGAATAATCATCATCAAGATTTTGGGTAGGAATTTTTGGAGAGGATTTGGTGGAGGTAGTGGGGGAAGATATTTTTGGTGTTAAAACTAGAGATTGTTTGGATTTTGTGAGAATTTGAGGAAGAGATTCTAATACAAGATCATCATTCGAGTTGGAAAGAGACTCCGCATCGGCCATAAGGATCATTTTTATTTTGATGGCCTTTTTGTATTTGTGTTCAAATTCGGATCTAAAAATTGAGGGATACTTTTCCTTTAATTTTTGTTTTAATTCTTTCTTAAAGGCATTATAATCAAAAGACTTATTTGATTTTGGATTGGAAGACATTACCGATGGAGTTATATTGATGGTAGTCTTCTTTTTACAATCTTTATAGGATGAAATTAATTTATTAGGAAATTGGTCAGATGAAATTTTATAATTTTTTCCACCATTTTGTTGCAATTTGGCGGGCAAGATATTGAGTGTTGCCAAGTACTCGAATAGTATATTCCCAAGCCATAATCCATGGAAATTTGAAATCTACTGTAAAATATAAAAATTCTAGGTAAGGAGGGTTGGTCTCCTTCTGATAAATATCATAGGACTCTTTGAGGGGTTCTAGCAAAGTTTCAAATTGTAGACCAAATTGAGTCCACCATGGCTCGAACCAAGTGGGAATTGATTTTGTTAAAATATCAAAATTGGGTCTAAAACGGATCCACCATGAGTGTTGGAAGATCCTATTTTGGAAGCAAAAGACATAGTACTAAGCTTGTTGGTAATCATAATAATTATATTGGTTTGGTTTGATATTTGGATCGAAAAATTTGCGAAAGATTGTCGGATGTCCTCATTCCTTGGGAGAAATTATTTTGAGCATGTGGAGTTTGGAGTATTGGAGAAGACTTTTATCATCTCTGGAATAAACATGTTCCACGGTGATAGAACGGGTTTCTTCAAGAATTTTTTCATAGCAAATTCTAGATTGTTAGCCAGAATGTTGAGGATAATGCCAATTGTTTGGAAAATAATGAGATATGATGGTTTTTGGCTTAGTGTCTAGGTTTTTGAGGGAAAATGTGGAATGGTCAACAGTAATGGAGTAATGGGATAAGCAACATCATGGGTATTGTTATCCCAAATAGGCAACCCAAAAGGGAGGGTGAATTGGGTTATTAAAAATTTCATAATATTAAAATTAACACAATATTCAGAATTTTAATAAATAAAAAAAACAGAATAATAATTATCAATATAAAAGTAAGAGAGATAGGGAAAGAAAATCAAACACTGCGATTTATAGTGGTTCGGCACGCCTGGCCTACGTCTACTCCCCAAGGAACCTCCTTGAGAATTTCTTTACTATCAATTGAATAAATACACCATCAAGCTTGTGGATTTGGCACATGACTTACTTTTATCTATTGAGCCTCACTCAACAATAAATGCCTTACCCTTACAAAATCTCTCATAAAAATAAGGAATAAGAATAGTGGTACTTAAACCCTCTTTTACAATAATTCTTTCACAAAGAGTAGATATGAAAGTGTAAGAACAAAGGCTAGACTTAGATCTGAAAGTGAAAGAGCAGAATACAATATACTCAGAATTTTGGAGCTCACAGAAAATTTTCTCTTCAAGTTTTTGATTTTTCTCTACACACAACACTTCTATTTATACACAAAAATATACTCGTTGGACGTTCCTTGCTGACGTCATGGCTTACATAAGCACGCTGCTGATGTCATGGCTTACATAAGCATGCTGCTGACGTCATAGCTTACATAAGCACGCTCCTTGATTTTAAATAGTCAGCAAATGTTAATAATTAAAAAGATAAAAGTAAAACTAATTGTTTCTTTTCCTTTTTTGTTTTTTCAAACATGGAGCCACCGTTTTTGTAGACAATTTAATACAAAGTTCATAACTTTCAAACAAGCAAATGATTTGCTCCAATCTTGTTTTATTATAATATATAACTCCATCTTTTTCTTCTTGTTTTATTATAATATGATATAATCAATGTAGTGTAAAAAATTTAATTGCTCACGTGATGTATTCTATTTATATTATATGCATTCTATATAATATTCTAATCAAACATTTGCATATATAGTAAAATCCCTTTAAATAATATTTATAATAGACCTGCTTATATATACTTTTTTTCTGTATATGTTGTAGAGATTTTAAATTAAATATAACATTCCCCTCCATATCAATTTTGTCAAAAGAAGACAACTAATTAATATCAAATTTGTCAAAATAATACAACCAATCAATCAATATAATTAATCAATTTTAATTTTGTCAAAAAGTAAATAGTGATCAGCCTAATTTTTCAAAAAGTGAATAGTAGAGTTTTCAAAAATATTTTTATTTAAATAATATTTAACAAATATATATTTTAAACAGATAATATTTTGTGTCAAATAATATGTATATTAAAAAATCCAGATTTTTGTAAATAATATTTTAGATATCATCAAAATTAAATAATATGATTAACAGGTATAATAGCCGTGATCAGTTGATGTATGGGATAAATGGAGTCCTCCTTTGGAGGAAGTAGCTTATGAGGAGTTATTAGTCTATAAGCCATCCAGTAAAAATATGTTTGAACGCGGATTCTTCGTTTGCGATAATGATTAAAAATGTGGTTGTTGAAAATTGGGCGTCCAAGTGGCATGACCCTTTGAACCTTTTTAATCTTATCTATGTAAGTTTGAATTTGAATTCAAAACTTATTTGGA
Organism: Camellia granthamiana; assembly: GCA_036172215.1. Lineage (NCBI taxonomy): Eukaryota > Viridiplantae > Streptophyta > Magnoliopsida > Ericales > Theaceae > Camellia > Camellia granthamiana. Next base: position 30,004,934 of record CM069915.1, on the reverse strand, counting down.
TAACCACTCATGATATCTGTATCTATCATATCAACTGATATGGATAGATTAATATATATGGTTATATATCTGATTATATATTTTAGATAATATATTAATATATCAGATACGTTATGTGGTTTTTACCCATAACCTTTTTTCCCAGACTCTCTCTCTCTCTCTAACTCTCTCCCATATGAGAACGATCCAGCATCTGCACTGTGACTTGTGTGGGTGATACTCATGTTGTAGTATCACTCCACTGTTGGGTGTTCGTTGTTTGCATATTTGAAGCACGTGATTTACCCACAAGATTCTTTGCTTCAGGTTCTATCACCTAAGGTATGATCTGAATAATTTTACCCGCTGCGTTATACTTTTTGTTTACATTGGTATCAGAGCTTTAATGGGTATTTTCGTGCCTATTTTTATGCATTAAAATAGTTGTATATTTTTATATAAATATATATACACATTATATGCATTAAAATTAATGAAGGAGGAAGATGAAGTGCAGGGTTGATGCACTTCTACTCTTATTAGATTGAGAGTGTAAAATACCTCATTTTTATGTTCATTAAATGCCATTTTTAAGACCATAAATGTTTTTATTTTGGAAAATGGGGTCCGGTAGTACCGAAATCGAACTAGAAAACACCCTGGAAGGCGGCGCGTGAGCCGCACGCACCTGATGAAGCTGTCAACGGTGGCCACGCGCTGCCACGCGCGCTATCCGCGCCCTTCCACATGCGCGCGTTAAACCGCACTGCTTCGAGCCGCGCCACGCACGCGCCATGTACCGCGCCGCGTTGAGCCACCTTGCGCCGAGTCGCGCTGCGTTGAGCGGTGGCGAGCCGCGCCGAGCCGTTTTTTTCTGCGCTAGCTTGGCTCTAAGACTCTATTTGTTTTTTTTAAAATACAGAATTGGTTTAAATGGTCATAAATAATTTGTTACAGATTTGTTTTATGCGTGGTTGATACTGTTAGACTCAGAATTGATTTTTCTATCTTTTATAAAATTTTCAAAATTTTATGAAAAATAAAAATATTTTTCCTGAAATAATAATTCATTTTTTCTACTTTAAAATGCTTTTGGGATTGCATGATTAAGTTTATGGAGCTGAAATTTTTACTGTAGACCACTGTAATGGTTTACTATTTACTGGTATGGTTGTTGCATTTTCCTAGATTCTGGAATATTTATTTATGATTTCATGTGTGTTTATTAATTATTTAAAATTCCAGAAAATACCAGAAAATTCTAGAAAATTTCAGAAGTGATATACTTTTTGTTATGGCATAATCTGAATATTAAATACAATATATTATTATTTTTTGCCTAGAGTTTCTAATATGTTGTGATTCGAATAGTATGATTAATTTTTTATTTATTTAAATTTCATTATTAATTGTAACATAGCATGAGTCGATTGTGAATCTACATTGTGATGCTATTGTATGGAATTAGAATATTTTATCATGCTTTTAGACATGCCATAATCAGTGGGAGGTTGTTCGGTTTAGAGAAATCTTTATAGATTTACTTTCAAAAACTAATATTTTGCGCATAAATTAAATTAAATTTTGGATAATTGTCACCTGTGGCGCAAGAGATGATTACGAGCATAGCGGATTTTCGATCTTGCGACTTGTGTACTATTGTCACTATTTAATTGAGATTTTTGCGGCAAAATTATATTATGCTAATCAAATTAATCCTAATGCGAATTTCTCTCTAAATTGACTTAGCTTATGTAAGTTAATTTGGTTGACCTAGACTTAGTAGAGATGTTCAAATGTGAACAATGTAATCCTATTCCTTAGATGAGCAAAAGTCTTGGAGACTTTAGGTCAGACCTTAATTGAGCCAAAGTAAGGAAACATGACTCAAAGTCGCCGTGTTTTTGTTGCCTTGTTTGGCACAATAAAAACTAATGTGTGAGCTATCATTAGCGGCACGCTACATAGTTTTGATTGGCGAGTTTTGGAGTTATGAAATTAGTAAGCCCTCAATAGAGACTATTGAGCTGCACGGATTGACTTTGCATTTTGACTTATAATGATGTTGCATCATTAGATGAAGTAACATTCAAGAGTCACGTCATCCAAGAAATGCGAGCTTAAATGAGTTAATCATTAAGTGTAAAACGAGTAGCCAGTTTGAGCAGTGTTTTGCTCTCTACCCAACTATTGGGAGTGGATGAAGCAAATGAAGCAAAATTTCACGCACTATAATAGTGTGCATTAAAGTATCACTTGAAGTTAAAAGATACGCGCTTAGTAGCAGCAAAATCTATTAACACTAAGTGAAAAGATTAGCGCCAAATGGCTGCAAAATCTATTAGCATTGCCAACTTGTCTAAGTTTGGACACTTACTGTTTCCCCATTTGAGTGTGAGACATGAGGAGGTGCTTCTTTGTATGATTCCTTTACTAGGCTAATTTTTTTGAATAACGTTTACCATTAAGCGCAAACGTTGCAGCATAGTAATGAAAAGGTCAAGGCCGACAAAGGTTATTATGACTCTAAGAATTTGACGCATCGCTTGTGAAAGCATTGTGTTGAATTAGACTCTTTAGTCTAATTCGCGCTTAAGTTACTTCAGGAGCTGTCATAGATTGATAGCTTATTCTCTCCTTCTTGTGGATAGTAGAATTAATTGCAAGTAACTATAAAGCAAGAAACAGAGATGACAAGAGGAGTATCGTCATCTTTCAACTAGATGCAGTAAAGTGTATGGAGAATAAAATTAACTTGAAAGTGCAGGGGATTAGCACTTACTAGTTAAATTTGCGACTTAGGCGCACTTGGTATCTCCATGACATCTTTTTATGATCTACTGAACATGAATTAGTCATGAGTCATTACCTAGTTGGGCCTAAACCTTTAAACTTGTCTTCGAGAACTCATACATTAGGATGATTGGAATTAGTTTATGACATTGGTCATGAACCGTTGGCTTATTATACTTAATCACATTAATGAGAATATGACATGGATGGTTTGAGTAGGCCCTCTCGGACCCTCTCACTTGTGACATCCTACTCTCATATGAATGTGTAACTTTGTTCGCAATGGTTGCGCACAAGTAAGTAGGAAAGCCGCAAAAGGGCATTTGTATTGGCGTATTTTTTAGTCCACTATGATATTTGTGACTAGATATGTGTAAGGGTATGATAGTTAAGCCTCAATCTCAACACATTTATAGATTACGATACGCATTTGAGTCAAGATTATTTGATCTCCCATAAGTCAAAAGTTTTGAGATAATTTTTGACATTGCACATATAAGGTCGAGATCAATCAGATAACAGCTTTCGTGCTTTTAGTTTTGACCAAGGTGGCGAGTATGTATTTGAGTTATTTTTCAGAAAGCTCTGTGAAGAGAAATGGATGCTTGGAAAATTGATTATTCCTAGTACTCAACAACACAATGGTGTAGTAGACACAAGGAATTAAGTATTGTTAGTGTTAGGTGGATGATGGCGCAAAATGTTTCCCAATTGGGAATTGCACTTTAGTTTGTTGCCTATATCCCTAACTAAGTGCCCTCCATATTAGATTTTACACTCTATTTAAGTAATGGGTTAGCAGAGAGCCATTTGTGGGCGAACTGTAACCATCAAGCAGCTTATCCTTATTTACTTCTCATAAGGTTGCGAAGTTAAGACCTAGGGTTCTATAGCGCATTATTGTATGCTGTCTTATGAACACATAGGGTCATATGGCGTATTATTGTATGCTGTCATGTAAACCCTCCGGGTCATGTACATATAGGTAAGCAGCTTTGTGGTAGTGTAACTAAGTCACATAAAGTTTTCTTAGTAAAGGTGACGTGAATAGAGTTTTGGAACTCTATAAGATAGAGAATTCTAAGCATAGTGCTTTATGTAGCCTAGTTGAGAATGGAGAGAAATTTTCCAATATCCTAGGGACAGTGGGAACGATGTGCCTACTAGTGGATTACTCCATTAGAGAAGAATACTCTACATTCTTTGTTGCGTGGTAGCAAATGTGAAAATTTTTCACGTCATCACTGGGTGATTGAGAGGGAAATATTCATGATTGCTCCGCAATATGATAAAGAGCCTAGGATAATGCCAAAGGCTCTAGTCCCCTGTTTTTAGAAAGTGAATCAATGTTGCGTAGTTGAAGACAAAGTCTTTGAGGATTAAGCATTTCTATGATTTGGTTGACTTTCCATTATGACGCGAAACTGTTCTAAAGTTATGCGTGAATTGGATAGTCATTGTTGAGACATAAGGCTCGCTAGATACCGAAAAGTCGCACCATTGAGAAAAGTGCAGACCATGAGAAGACTTTCTCCTGGGGAGTGAGGTTATTTTGACTTAGGCTATAATTGACATAAGTTCGGAACATTGATTTGTGGATATTGTGACCCAACTTTCTCGTTGGAGAATTGGATAAGTAGATCCGTAGGGATTTACCTTCTGCTTTTATGGGGAAAAGTTAGGAGCACAAAAAGGTTGCTAGTTCCAATAAATCTTTTACAGCCTAAAACAGTTATCCAAATAGTGGTTTTTTAGATTTCGTCAAGCCATAATAGGCCAACGATGATCGATGAAGACCACTGAGGCATGATCAATGGTCGAAAAAGAAGTTTTTCCTTACTTTGTCATTATGAGCCAAGAATTTATAAGGTTGTCATCACCTAGGGTGGACAGTCCTCTGTTTTAGATATGATGGACATGGGTGATATAATTTATATGCTCGGATGTACGATCCTTAGGGATTGTTTTGGGAGAATTCCCGGTTTGTCTTTGATGACTTACATAAGGAATATCCTAAAATGATTCTAGATGCAAAATTGCAAACCCATTGACTTACTTACCGGTAAAAGCCAGAGCCTTAGCTATTGAGTGAATCCTCGGATTGTCTTTGGGAGAAACAGATGACCTATATTTCCTGATATTTTTTGTTGTGGGAGCCTAAAGTACGCTATGTGGGCATAATCGACATGATAAGTGTTATCTTTGGTAAATGGTCAACTGAGTTGTTTAGACATTGACCTTCCTTATTAGACTGTGGATAGAATGCTTTACTAGTAGTATATAACTTTGCCCCTTGTAAGATTCAATACGCTAGTGTAGACGTGCCCTGAGGGCTTCAATGCTACAATTCGGACTCAAATGTCACGGTTCTGAATCTAGTCTCGCAAAGTGCAATGCAAGACCGATAAATCACCAAAGAGTCCAAATCCGGCAAATCGTTTTGGAAAACTGATTTTTAAGAAAAAAGTGCCAAACATGGACTGCTTTGCCAGATACCGAGTCGCTACCTAAATATTTTATTTTGGGGAAATTTAGGAAATCCTGACTCGTTGCCTAAGGCCACGTGTCCGTCATTACCAAAGTTGCCTTGGCTCGGGAACTTGGGTACGATTGGGGAAGGTCAACTATGAGCACCCTCGCTCGCCCGATCAAAGATCGGCCACTACTAAACATGATATCTCATTTTTGAAAACACATGCGTTCTTATTCCGGTTAATTAGCTAGAATTACTATGTGATGCGCACAGCAAACAAGTATAGACTAGATCGCCTGATTTGGAACAAAACATTGCATATTCGTTTATTTGAAAACGGTTTTAAGTTTGCTACTCGCAAGTAGGCTAAATCACGAATTTCGATGAATTGTTCCAATTCAAGTAAGCCAACCTTCACCCACGGGCATTCAGGCAGTTATATCACATAAGCAATTAGCCTTATGGTAAGCATGCTGTTATGTTAACACTCACACACATGCGGGATGCTAAAGCATAAACACTCACAGTGTACTCCGAGCCAAAATAAAGAACTAGCTAGTAATCAATGCATGATCCTAGTTCATGTTAAGATGGCTAATGCGACACATGCAAAATACAACTAGAAATAGGCTCGGCTATTCTAAAATGGCATGTGAGATGCAACAATTGATAATCATGTATTCAACTTGGAATTGAAATACAACGCAGTTAGCATGATGCGCCGAGCCTGGTGCATGCAATACAAATAGATGAATGCAAACATGCATAGCATAAGGATGCTAATTGAAAATGACCTAAAACTAACCATTGAAAGCGGTAAGTAAAAGGGAGAAAGACGTGGGGTTGGAAGACATGCACACACTCACGCACACTTATTACAAAAATTGGCCCTCTCGACGGAGGGTCCGAATGAATAATACATGTCAACTAATTAACTAACTAACAAGCTAATTAATTATTACATAACCAAATTGAATAACTAGCTACAACTAATTATTACAAAACTTAATTAATTATTACAAATTGATGCTAACTAACAAGCAAGCATGAAAATAAGTTGCTCCAGCTCTGTTCGAAGAAGAAGAGGATGCATGCTCGGATGCCGCCCCGAAAAGCTCTCCGATTGCTCTCTTGAGGCTCTGTCTGCAGGGTGTCCTTGAGATCTTGCTGCTGGAACTTACCAAAAACATGCTGGGGAGTGTATCAGTAGCCTGCCGGCCATGGGGAGTCACTGCCGACCAAAAATGAAGGGGTGCCGGCCATCTGCAAGGCACTGCCGGCCACTGATGTATTGGGACACCAAGCTGCAGTAGAGCACAAAACAGAGAAAATGGAGGGTCTCCCAAGGAAATGTACGCACTATGCCACCCCATATCATCTCAAAACATCAAGGGAGAGGCATAGTCAGATCTACGACCATCAATCACGCATCCTGATGCATGATGGCCAAAGATCCAACTTGTGCAAATCAATATGAAATGAATGCACAAATAAACACATAAAGCCTAAAACTCTATCATGAATCATCAAGAGCGTCGACGACTGAGAATTGAGACATGTTTCATCACTTGAAGTATGAAACGCCCCTCGTTCCTCGTGCTCGGATTAACACTTTAATCCAAACGATAATGCAAAACAAGCATGACAAACATGCAATATGACTTAAGCATGCAAACATGCAATGCAATAACCCGAGCATGCAACAAGCATATAAGCATGATGTGAGGTAACAACCTTAAATAACATGATAAAATGCAACATGAACATACAAACATGCAAGGCATGTGACGGCGGACTAGTATGCAACAACATACGAAATGGGATAAGCATGTGACAACATGATAAGATGGGCTTACACTAAAGATGGATAGGCCTCAGCCATACCTAAAATCAGTGGCCATAAGTGATGAATTGATAGTATGAAAAGCATGAAAAGGCAAGACAAACATGCATGCCAATTGGCTCAAGGATTAAGGCACAAAGATGCAACTCTTAAGCACACTTAAAGAGTGACAAGCATGGATATGTGATAGCAAGGTAAGCTCTGAAATCTCATGTAAATTGATGCCAAATCAACTAAACAATGCAAGCATAGCATGTTAGAAAGTTCAAAGCTCAAAACTAACAAAGGGACTTAAGCCATGGCCATGCAAGGCAAGCCCCAAAGGGCTAAGGGAACCTAAAATAGTCCCAAGGTAGGTCCAAACAAGACCAAAAACAAGCTCGAAGCTAGCCAACACGGGCTAGAACAAGAGGCCAAAAACAAGGAGCATGCAAGGCTACAAAAGAGGCAATGCACTACACCCATTGAAACCAAACATGGCATGACTTGGACAGCATAAAACAGAGTTACATCATGGTATAACAAGACCAACAATGCACTGATATGATGAGCCAAAGGCTTAGGCTTAATGGCATGCACAAAAGTTCATTCTTAAGGCATAAAGAGCCAAGGCTTCAAGGCATTAAAAGCATGGCAAATGCAAGTGTATGGCCACATTTCATGGACTAAAATAACACTCAGAATGATGGCAAAGCATGCAAACATCACATGTATGGCATGGTAGGGGCCTCAAAACCCAAGACTAGCCCAAGCATTTACACTATAGCTATACAAAGCATGAGTGATATGGCTATGGCAGCCCAAAACAGTCCAAGAACAACCCAAGATAAGAATAAAATCATGATGTAGCAAAGCCAAAATATGCTAGGATGATGAGTCAAAACATCATGCACATAAAGCTAGTAAGCAAGATTTGTTCTACAAGTATATGGAGCATGCAAAGGATGACCAAACCAGCTATGGAAAGAGTCATGACATGGCAAAATATCATCAAAAACGTGCTGAAATGGACTCAACATAAGCTAGGATAACATGCTAAAGCCAGAAGCATATAAAGCTAGTTTATGGGATTTACGCTACAAGTGTATTATACATGCATGGAGTGACAAAACCAACTCAAAACAGATCTAAGGCATGGTAAAACATCACCAAAAACCTACTAAAATGGACTCAACACAAGCTAAGCAAACATGCTACTTTGATGAGCTACAAATGGGATTACACTACACATACAAGATGCATGCAAAAGGTGACCAAACTAGCCATGGACAGAGCCAAGGAAGGTGCTAAAAGTCACAAAAAAGGGCTTGAACCAAGCCTCAAAAGTACAGAGAGGCATGCTCTTTTGGAAGGCCAAAAATGCAAGCAAACAAAAACCAAAAGAGAGGGGGCCACCCCCTCTAATTTGAGGCCTCAAAACCACATGCCTACCACTGAAAATCCACTGGATTTCATTGGTTAGAAGGTCAAACCAAGGCTAGCTCTGAGGCCTAAAGGCATGGCTCAAAACAAGGCCAAACAAGGCCAACAAGAGGGGTGAAGACCCTCAACAGCCAAAAGACCTCAAACAACCACCAAAAACACTTAAAAACAAGACTTTTTTCAGTTGAAAGTAAGGCCTAAAACAATATGCAAGGATGGCCAAAATGAGGTACAAGAAAGTGCTAAAAAGGGGAATAAACTCACCCTTGAAGATCATCTTCGAAACCAACAACTTCAGGGGGTAAAACCTCACTTTTAGAGCTCAAGAAGTCCTCCCAAGAACCTCAATCCAAAGATGGTTGTGTATCTCTATGTGTTGTAGTGTAAAAGTGCAAGGAAAATGGATTTCAAGGCACAAATCAACAACAATATAGAGAGAGAGAGATATTTCTTCTCAAAATGCTGAACCCCTGCTAAGGAGAGAGGCTCGCTCCTTATATAAAAGAAAAGCAATGCAAAGCTTCTTCAAGAAGCTTGGCAAGAGCTTCATCCCTCCATACACATGTATGGAGGGCAGATAAAAGGATTCTAGCTGGCTCAAAAAATCTGGAGTGAAACCTGCTGAGACAGGGGTGTTGCTGGCCATCAGAGATGGCCGGCAGTGGCTCATTGATGGCCGGCAGGCTCAATCAATGGCCGGCGGCAACAAAGTGGAGGCCGGCAGTGCACCAAGAAACACATTTTGAAAGGACCAAGTCATGGTCCAAGAATGGGGCAGAAAGGATACAGGGTCTGGAAAGCTCGAACCTGTGACGTTCCGCCGCAAAAGTTGAATGCCCGACGAGCAATCGAACTTGTGTCCGGATATACGTGCAAGCACAACCGAGTCTTGAGGACGGTCAAAAATTGGGTGTCTACAGTTGCCCCTCTTTGACAGAACTCGAAAGTCACAAAGTGACGGGAGTGAGTGTCAAAGCCCAAAGATGACCCATTTTTGACAAGGCCGAAGACTCAGGCAGAAATTCAATATAAGCATGCAGAGATGTGCCCGGAGGCTGGGGCAAAATGCAAATGATATGCAAGATGCAAAGGCATTACTTATTATGCAAAGAGAAACTGTAATGAAGCAATTATATACAATAAATGCGACATTTTAAGCAAGTGAATAATAGTCCTACATATTTCAACAGAAAGAATGTAAGAAAATTATGCAATTCTCACCATGTCTCACGCGGAGTGAATACAATGCTGTCCGGTTCGTCTGGTCATGCCAACTTCCAAATGAACCGTACATACAATATCATGCCTGTAAAAGAAAGAGACTCAACAGGTACAATATTGTTAGAAACATGCATAGCAATGCAAGTGTAAAGTGCATGACAACGCAAGTGAAGTAGTGCATGACAATGCAACCTAAGTGTACACATAACAATGCGAAAAGGGGTGCATGACGATGCAACCTAAGTGTAACGCATAATAATGCGGAAAGGGGTGCATGACGATGCAACCTAAGTGTGACACATAACAATGCGAAAAGGGGTGCATGACGATGCAACCTAAGTGTGATGCATAACAATGCGGAAGGGATGCAAGACAATGCAACCTAAGTGTGACGCATAACAATGCGGAAGGGATGCAAGACAATGCAACCTAAGTGTGACGCATAACAATGCGGAAGGGATGCAAGACAATGCAACCTAAGGGCGCGAGACAACGTGGGTGGAACATGCGTAACAGCGCAAAGAAGATATGCGTAACAGCGCAAGATAGAGATATGTGCGTAACAACGCAAATAAAACATGCGAGACAATGCAGGTTATAGAAATGCGAAACAACGCAAATAAAACATACGAGGCAACGCAGGTTATAAGAATGTGAAACAACGCAAATAAAACATGCGAGACAACACAGGTTATAGGAATGCGAAACAACGCAAATAAAACATGCGAGACAACGCAGATAAAACATGCGTAACAGTGCAGATAAAACATACATAACAGCGCAAGTGAAAGAAGAAGACATGCGTAACAACGCAAGTAAGATAGATAAGTGCGTAACAGCGCACATAACCTATGTAACAGCGCAAGTTAAAGAAAATAAATGCGTAACAACGCACATAACCTACGTAACAGCGCACACAACCTGCATAACAGCGCAAGTTAAGAAGATAAGTGCGAAACAACGCAAATAACCTGTGTAACAGCGCAAGTTAAGATAATAAGTGCGTAACAGCGCACACAACCTGCGTAACAGCGCAAGTTAAGAAGATAAGTGCGAAACAACGCAAATAACTTGCGTAACAGCGCAAGTTAAGATAATAAGTGCGTAACAGCACACACAACCTGCGTAACAGCGCAAGTTATGAAGATAAGTGCGAAACAACGCAAATAACCTGCATAACAGCACAAGTTAAGATAATAAGTGCGTAACAGCACACGCAACCTACGTAACAGCACAAGTTAAGAAGATAAGTGCGAAACAACGCAAAATAACAAGCGCAGATAAGGTGAAATGCGCAAGACAGCGCGAATGATACTATGTAATGCACAAAACAGTGCGATGCGCAAGATAGCGCGATGCACAAAACAGTGCGAACGAAATGCAATGCACAAGCAAGTGCAGACGAGGTGCGCAAGATAGCGCGATGCGCAAAATAGCGCGAGCAATACACTAACAGGTGCAGGTGAGGTGCTCAAGATAGCGCGAACAATGCACTAACAGGTGCAGGTGAAATGCACAAAATAGTGCGAACAATGCACTAACAGGTGCAGGTGAAATGCAATGCGCAAAACAACGCGATGCGCAAGATCGCGCGAATGAAATGCAATGCACAAAACAGTGCGATGCGCAAAAAAAAAACGCGAATGAAATACAATGCACTAACAAGTGCAGGTAGGGTGCGCAAAATAGCGCGAATGAAATGCAATGCACAAAACTGTGTAGGTGAGATGATAGTAAAATATGTGCAAAAAGGGCGACAAACTCCAGCCATGCTGGAACCATGAGAGGAGGTCCAAAAACAAACAATCAGGAGCGTATACAACGCAACCTGAGATAAATTCAAAACACGCTGAAATTGTGTGAGGAAGAAGCAAAACTCTAACCACGCTGAATTCGTGAGAAGAGGTTCAAAAACAAACAATCAGGCGTGCATACAGCGCAACCTGAGATAAATTCCAAACACGCTAAAATCGTGTGAGGAACGAGACAGAGAGAGAGACATAGGGACGTATCCCAGTGTTTCGGAATAGTACAAGCATTGGAATGTATTCCAAACGCTTATATCCAAAGAAAGAGAAACAAAGGGAGACAACCCCGTGTTTCAAAAAAGAAGAAGAGACATAGGGACGTATCCCCGTGTCTTGGAAAAAGAAGGAAACATAAGGAAGTATCCCCGTGTTTCGGAAATGGCGCGAGCATTGGAACGTATTCCAAATACTCGTAACCAGAGAAGGAGAAACAAAAGGAGACAACCCCGTGTTTTAAAAAAGAAGAAGAGACATAGGGACGTATCCCCGTGTCTCGGAAAAAGAAGGAAACATAAGGACGTATCCCCGTGTTTCGGAAATGGCGCAAGTATTGGAACGTATTCCAAATGCTCGTAACCAGAGAAGGAGAAACAAAGGGAGACAACCCCGTGTTTCAAAAAAGAAGAAGAGACATAGGGACGTATTCCCATGTCTCGAAAAAAGAAGAAAACATAAGGACGTATCCCCGTGTTTCGGAAATGGCGCGAGCATTGGAACGTATTCTAAATGCTCGTAACCAGAGAAAGAGAAACAAAGGGAGACAACCCCGTGTTTCAAAAAGAGGAAGAGACATAGGGACGTATCCCCGTGTCTTGGAAAAAGAAGGAAACATAAGGACATATCCCCATGTTTCGGAAATGGCGCGAGCATTGGAACGTATTCCAAATGCTTGTAACCAGAGAAGGAGAAACAAAGGGAGACAACCCCATGTTTCAAAAAAGAAAAAGAGACATAAGGATGTATCCCCGTGTCTCGAAAAAAGGAAGGAAACAATAGGGACGTATCCCCGTGTTTCGGAAAAGAAGAACCTCTCAGCGTAGCACACGCAAGAGAGGAAAGGTAAACTTCTCAGCGTATCACACACAAGAGAAAAAAGGTATCCAAACGCGTGTCTAAATGCGAGAGGAAAGGGGTAGATCCAAACGCATGCCAAATGCGAGAGAAGAAAGGTATCAATCAAACTGAACCGAAACTACTGAATGAACGGCACATACAATACCGTGCATAGATGAGAGAGAAACTTGATAGGTATAATGCAATACAATGCAAATAATGTGCATGACAACGCGAGTGAAGTGTGCATAACAATGCAACGAGTGTGCACGACAATGCAAGTAACATGTGTGACAGCGTAAGATATGAGAAGTGCATTAAAGTGCAATAAAATGCATTTTCTATGCAAGTATGGGGCATTTTCTATGCAACATGGAAAGCAAAGCATATTCTATGCGGAATCGAAAGCAGGCATATTCTATGCATGAATCATAACGATGTGCAGTACGCATGTAACAAAAGTGTATATGAAAGTGCACATTCTATGCAATAGAGGGGCGTCAAACATGTACTCTGGTGCCTCCGATTTACCTCTCATAGGACCTGGCAACACGCTCAGCTCAAAAGGGGACACCCTGTTCATATTGGCGAGAGATAACATCTGCTGTTGCTTTAATTGCCATTCTGACTTGAAGCAGGCTTAAGCTTGGGGTCGAGATACACTCATACTCCAAAGAAAGGCAAGGCCTGACAAGATGCACCTAGAATGCAGTCTCAGAATTTGCTGAAGGTGAAACACACTCAGATGCTCCAAATTTTCCTTTATTTCTTTGGCTTCGCAGCCTGGAACCTAGATAGCTTCAGATAGGTCTTGGTTTTACTCCTCTAAGATGACCTGGGTTGAACCCTGCGGTTTTATGAAAGAACAAATCCTTTTTTGCACAATTGTGGAGAATGGCACAGCACTCTGAGCACAAAACGATTTTATCTTGAAATTGAGAGTGAGAATAAGTTTTCAACTGGGTATTAAGCCTACGACTGAACACAGCGCACCATGACTTAACAAAGGAAAACAAAGGTAAAACAACCTAAACACATCTATTGACATCCGAAACGGCTCAAGACAAACAACAAAACAAACACGACACTTAGACGTATTACAAAGGCGAGAGACCTCTTAGTTCGCGAGGACCCTGTTTCTTCGAGTATTGTTTCCCACCCTTTCTCATTTGTGATTCTCATATCACTTGGCCCTCAGGCTCTGTTTTTCTGAAAAAGCCCTTTTCTCACTTTTTCTCTCCACGCACATCTCTCTATTCTTTAATCTCTCTTCTTTTTTTTATTCCTCCCCTAGGTGGTTGATGGATAATCAAGAGGTTGTGGGCTTGTGTCCCTAGCATTCTGCTAGATTCTCTTTCTTTTGACATCAATTGACTATGCGCTCAGCCAGTTTGGATGTGATCAGATCTGCAATTGACATCGGTTGACAATGCTTCGGCTTAGCTTGAATGCGATCAGACCTGTCCAGATGAAGGAATGGAATATCCTGATCCATTCCAGTTCGTGCTTTGCACTTAGCTTGATACCTCGCTGCTTGGAGGATGAGATAGCTTTCAACATTTTGCTGTTAACTTCGGTTGTGCCATTTTCTGGCAAATACGGTGCCCTTCTCTGGCAAGTATGCATTGATAGCGGGAAAAGGCAGGAAGCCTGACTCAACTGTGCCCTTAGTTCATCATTTTGACCATTTTTTGTTTTGGCTTTCTACTAAAACAATTTTGACCAAGATGAGAGTTAGATTAACATACTTGTTCAACTTTCTGATTTGAAATCATGCAAGTTAGTTTGTGAGCATTGAAAATTTTCCTTTTTTGGGTCCAAGAAATGGTCCAGTTTTGGAAAATAATGGAATAATTTTCGAGAGAATTAGTCAACTTCAGTAAAAATTCTCAAAAACTATTTTGGCAAACGGTCACTGCTCAACGAGCACGGAACCTACTCTTGAGATGCACAACGTCGGATTCATAACAATGGAAAACTGCCCTTTATCTGAAGGACACTGCATGGCAACGGAAAGTTGCCCCTTGTTTGAATAGCACTACAGCACACTGTATGGCAACGGAAAGTTGCCCCTTGTTTGAATGGCACCGCAGCGCATTGTAATCAGTCCTCAGAGTGATGATCACAACCGAACTCTCGGATACAGAGAAGACCAAGATGATCAAAACCATTACATGGACACAATTGATTTGGAAGTGTTTGTGGCTGGACTTCAGAATGAAGTTGCCTACGTATCCCAAACATGGGAATCAAGCCTTACGTAGTTCCGGTTAAGGTACACTCGGGTATTAACCTCTCCTTTTGCGCTCTAACTTTTGCCAAGGTCGCCCTTCCGGGTTTTTGACCTTGCGAGCTTTGTTTTACTTTTCTTTTCATTTCTTTTCTTTTTGTTCTTTTTTCATTCTTTGCATTTTTCTCTTCCTTTTTTTTATTTCTTTTTTCATTTTCTGCATTTTTCTATTTTTGTTCTTTTTCTTTTCTTTTCATTTGCTCTAACTTTTGCCTGGGTCGCCCTTCCGGGTTTTCGGCCCAGCGAGCCTCTCAAGGGTAAAAGTGTAGCTTTGTCCATGCCAAATGGTTTTAGGGTCTCGAAGCCAACCGAATCCAGGAGAATGGCTGCTGTCTGCTGATGATGTAGAAGTCCATCCAATGGGGGGCTGAATTTGCCCCTAGTGTTGTGGATAGGAACTCAATTGTCCTTTAGTAATACTTTTTTCTTTCCTCCCTTCTAGGATTTGGCATTCTTGCCAATCTTCGTTAGCTTGAGAAACATCCCAATTTTTGACTCTTCGAGCACATTTGGCATTTTTGCTGCCCCTAGTTCGAGGGGTGCTTCTGATCTAGCTTTGCGAGCTTCTTTTGACGACGTCTGACCTTCTTGATTTGACTTTCTTGCCCCTAGTTCAAGGGCTGCTTCTGATCTGGCCACACAGGCCTCACATTGTGGTTGACCGTTGAACATTCTGAATCCAAGTTCAAGGTTTAAAAGTAAAGGGGTTGAGCCCCAAGGCTGAGAGCGATCCTAGACTGCACAATCTCAAGAGCGATTCCATATAGGTCTTTGCAGGACCGCGCAAAACATTTTTTGAAATCTTTTAAGAAAGCGACTAGTCGCTCGCGTTGAAGACAATGTAGAACCAATCTGGACCAAGCCAAAATCCTTCTCAGTACTCATATTAACGAGCATGATCTCATTCATTAATGGGCTTAGCATGCCTCTCTTTCTCTCAATTGATCAAATTTTTGCAAATCTTGAGGAATTCCTTCCTCTTTGTTTTCAACACATTGTTCAAAAAGTTTTGAAAAACTTAGGTCAATGCAATAATTTCAAGGTACAGAAGAGTAGGTGAAATATACTGCCATTTCATTCTAAACTTGCTGGCACAACAGGCTCAAAGTAGAAATAAGCGTAAAACATGAAAACCACTGCTGCTTCATTCAGATCTCTGGTGTAACTGGCTCCATGACAGAAACAGACTCAAAAGAAAGCGAAAAGAAAAACGCGAAACAAAATAGTGATATCCGAAGTAACACTCCCAGAATCACCCGACTTCTGTACAACAGGATTGACTCGATACAACAAGACAGACCCTTAATCAAAAAGACTGACTCAGAACAAAGAGACAGACTTAAAACAAAACCACAGAACTGACTCAACACCCAAGTCAGAAACTACAAAAACCAACATTCGCAAATGCTCAAAATAGTGCGTGCCACACGCCACATCCGGAGTAAACTGAATGCCGCCCGCAGGTGGTTCATCCCCTGATCACATCATATTGTCCTCCAGGTTCACTGATCCAATGACGATAGACTTTGCTGAGCTTGGTAGGAGGACAACCCCATTGTCAAACAAATCCTGTACCTCGTGGCGAAGACGGAAGCAGTTACCAGTGGTATGACCAGTTTGTTGATGGTACGCACAGTACTGGGTAGCGTCATGGCTAGGTGGAAGACGACTAGGGAGAGGTCGAGCCTCGAGGGGATTAAGATGCCCCTTTTCAGCAAGGATTTGAAGCGCCTTGGACAAAGGCATGTAGAGGGCATGAAAGACCCTGTGACCTCGGGCAGATACTTCGAGTTTTGTACATTTTTACTGGAAGCACTAGCAAAAGGATCGGCAGGTACAGGCTTGGCTTGCTGATTTTTTCTAGGTGCAGAATTAGAGTTAGAGGGAATGGTTCTGGTATGATGACCCTTCTCTCGATTTTTTCCTTGGCTTGAACTGCCCTCGGTCTGAGTGGGGAAAGTGTCATTCATAGTTTTTGCAACAACCGTAAGCACTTGTTGCTTGTTCAGTCCCCCGGCTTTCAAAGCCTCAACAGCCTGCAGAAGTTGTTCGTAGGGATCAGTGTCTACCCCCATCTTGTTTTTTCCACTAGCCTCAGCTTGGTCGAAGGTTTGGGTTGCTACATCGGGGCGGAACCCGATTGTTGTTGACGTGCCATTGCCTATACTTAGGATGGGTTCAGGTTGGCTGAGTTCAATTATAATCCGCCCCAAGAGTGGAGGCTCTTCCGGCATGAAATTCCCGGTATGTGACATGGTCGATGGTGGAGCCGATAGTCCAAAGGCTAGATCAGCCACAGTCCTCTGAAGATCGACGATCATTCCCATTAGCTCAAAAGTGGTGGGCTCACGGGTTTGAAATAATTGGGGTTCCCAGATTGGATGTGCGGCAGGCGACCTAGGCAGGTGTGGTATGTCAACATCGGTCTCACCCTGCATGGTGATTCCTTGGTTTAGTGCCATTGCCATGACCACAATTTCTTCTGAATTTTGTGCCATCACGAGTCTACTAAACTGAACGAAGGTGATGTGACTGGTGACTGACGGATCTGATAAATTGGTGAGCCGTGACTGGCCTTTTTCTGCCTTGCCTCAGCAAAGGGAACACTGGTTGCTCTAAACTGAATCTCTAAACTGAAAGAGAAAATAGGCAGCATCTCAGCCCAATTTCACCAGAACAGATATAAGCATAGCTGAATAACTGTATTTGACCACTGATCACTGTTCCCCAAATTACTGCCCCAAAACTGAATCTAATACCTGCAAATATGACTGATTCTCACAATATTAATGCCCGCAGGCCTGATACCCAGACTTGCAAACTGATACGCGCATTCCTGTAGAGGCACACTCTAACAGCACATAGCAAGCAAATGAGAGCCAAAACACCCCTATGTTGGGGTAGGGTTTCCTTGTCCTATTTTGTCAGGAGCTAGGGTTTCACTACGCATGCAGCTGTTTCAAACAACCTATAATCGGGTAAGTAACCTGTCCTAGTTTGGAATAGTCACTATGGATTCCGATATGCCGAAGGTTGAATGGTCAAAAAGGGTGCCCCGGTAAAAACCGGGGTTTGTGTTCCCGTCGTGGCAGAGCCCGCAACCGGTCAACCTTATGGCACGTTTCTCAAAGCGGGCCTCCGGTAAACCGTTCAGGAATAGCATACGGCAAACACGGTGTCCTAGGCGCATCAATGCACATGCAATGCAAAGAAACACATAAGTGTGGACAAAACAAGATATCATGAGTTCGAGTCAAGCTCTCTAAATCCCTAGCAGAGTCGCCAGAAACTGTAGACGTGCCCTGAGGGCTTCAATGCTACAGTTCGAACTCAAATGTCACGGTTCTGAATCTAGTCTCGCAAAGTGCAATGCAAGACCGATAAATCACCAAAGAGTCCAAATCTGGCAAATCGTTTTGGAAAATTGATTTTTAAGAAAGAAGTGCCAAACATGGACTGCTTTGCCAGATACAGAGTCGCCACCTAAATATTTTATTTTGGGGAAATTTAGGAAACCCTGACTCGTTGCCTAAGGCCACGTGTCCGTCATCACCGAAGTTGCCTCGGCTCGGGAACTTGGGTACGATTGGGGAAGGTCAGCTATGAGCACCCCCGCTCACCCGATCAAAGATCGGCCACTACTAAACATGATATCTCGTTTTTGAAAACACATGCATTCTTATTCCAGTTAATTAGCTAGAATTACTATGTGATGCGCACAGCAAACAAGTATAGACTAGATCGCCTAATTTGGAACAAAACATTGCATGTTCGTTTGTTTGAAAACGGTTTGAAGTTTGCTACTCGCAAGTAGGCTAAATCACGGATTTCGATGAATTGTTCCAATTCAAGTAATCCAACCTTCACCCACAGGCATTCAGGCAGTTATATCACATAAGTAATTAGCCTCATGGTAAGCATACTGTTATGTTAACACTCACACACATGCGGGATGCTAAAGCATAAACACTCACAGTGTACTCTGAGCCAAAATAAAGAACTAGTTAGTAATCAATGCATGATCCTAGTTCATGTTAAGATGGCTAATGCGACACATGCAAAATGCAACTAGAAATAGGCTCGGCTATTCTAAAATGGCATGTGAGATGCAGCAATTGATAATCATGTATTCAACTTGGAATTGAAATACAATGCAGTTAGGATGATGCGCCGAGCCTGGTGCATGCAATAGAAATGGATGAATGCAAACATGCATAGCATAAGGATGCTAATTGAAAATGACCTAAAACTAACCATTGAAAGCGGTAAGTAAAAAGAAGAAAGACGTGGGGTTGGAAGACATGCACACACTTACACACACTTATTACAAAAATTGGCCCTCTCGACGGAGGGTCCGAATGAATAATACATGCCAACTAATTAACTAACTAACAAGCTAATTAATTATTACATAACCGAATTGAATAACTAGCTACAACTAATTATTACAAAACTTAATTAATTATTACAAATTGATGCTAACTAACAAGCAAGCATGAAAATAAGCTGCTCCTGCTCTGTTCGAAGAAGAAGAGGATGCATGCTCGGATGCCGCCCTGAAAAGCTCTCCGGTTGCTCTCTTGAGGCTCTGTCTGCAGGGTGTCATTGAGACCTTGCTGCTGGAACTTACCAAAAACATGCTAGGGAGTGCATCAGTGGCCTGCCGGCCATGGGGAGTCATTGCCGACCAAAAATAAAGGGGTGCCGGCCAACAATAAGGCACTGCTGGCCATCTGCAAGGCACTGCTGGCCACTGATGTGCTGGGACGCCAAGCTGCAGTAGAGTACAAAATAGAGAAAATGGAGGGTCTCCCAAGGATATGTACGCACTATGCCACCCTATATCATCTCAAAACATCAAGGGAGAGGCATAGTTGGATCTACGACCATCAATCGCGTATCCTGATGCATGATGGCCAAAGTTCCAACTTGTGTAAATCAATATGAAATGAATGCACAAATAAACACATAAAGCCTAAAACTCTATCATGAATCATCAAGAGCATCGACGACCGAGAATTGAGATACGTTTCATCACTTGAAGTATGAAACGCCCGTCGTTCCTTGTGCTCAGATTAACACTTTAATCCAAACGACAATGCAAAACAAGCATGGCAAACATGCAATATGACTTAAGCATGCAAACATGCAATGCAATAACCGAGCATGCAACAAGCGTATAAGCATGATGTAAGGTAACAACCTTGAATAACATGATAAAATGCAACATGAACATACAAACATGCAAGGCATGTGACGGCGGACAAGTATGCAACAACATACGAAATGGGACAAGCATGTGACAACATGATAAGATGGGCTTACACTAAAGATGGATAGGCCTCAGCCATACCTAAAATCAGTGGCCATAAGTGATGAATTGATAGTATGAAAAGCATGAAAAGGCAAGGCAAACATGCATGCCAATTGGCTCAAGGATTAAGGCACAAAGATGCAACTCTTAAGCACACTTATGTGACAACAAGGTAAGCTCTGAAATCTCATGTAAATTGATACCAAATCAACTAAACAATGCAAGCATAGCATGTTAGAAAGCTCAAAGCTCGAAACTAACAAAGGGACTTAAGCCATGGCCATGCAAGGCAAGCCCCAAAGGGCTAATGGAACCTAAAACAGTCCCAAGGTAGGTCCAAACAAGACCAAAAACAAGCTCGAAGCTAGCCAACACGGGCTAGAACAAGAGGCCAAAAACAAGGAGCATGCAAGGCTACAAAAGAGGCAATGCACTACACCTATTGAAACCAAACATGGCATGACTTGGACAGCATAAAATAGAGTTACATCATGGTATAATTGTAGACGTCCCCGAACGCCCCGGGAGGATGAATCCCGTGTTGTTCGTTTGTGGGTCTACTACAGTTCAGGACTCAAATTGTCACGGTTCTTAATCTGAACCAAAAGAGTCCAAATCTAGCAAATTGTTTTGAGAAAACAGATTTTTAGAAAAAGAAGTGCCAAACATGGACTGCTTTGCCAGATACAGAGTCGCCACCTAAATATTTTTTTAATGGGGGAATTTAGGAAACCCTGACTCATTTGCCTAAGGCCACGTATCCGTCATCACCAAAGTTGCCTCGGCTCGGGAACTTGGGTGCGATTGGGGAAGGTCAGCTATGAGCACCCCCTCTCGCCCGATCCGAAGATCGGCCTCTACTAACCATGATATCTAGTTTTGAAAACATTATGGGTTTTTATTCCGGTTATTAGCCTAGATTTACTATGTGATGCGCACAGCATACAAGTATAGACTGGATTGCCTGAATTGGAACGAAACATCTCATGTTTGTTTTGAAAAGGGTTTGCTACTCTCAAGTAGGTTAAAATGTGGATTTGCCACCCTCAGGTGGGCTTAGAAAATGAGACGATTTGCCACTCTCAAGTGGGCTTAAAACTCACAGTCGAGGTCTTGTTCCATTTCGGGTAATTCAACCTCCACCCACAGGCATTCAAGCAGTTATATCACATAAGCACATAGCCCTATGGTAAGCATACTATCATGGCAACATTCACACACACGTGGCGTGCTAAAGCATAAAAGCTTACCAAGTACTCTAAGCTAAAACAGAAACTAGTTAGTAATCATATGCATGATCCTAGTTGATGTTAAAATGGCTAATGCAACACATGCAAAGATGCTATCTAGACGGGCTCGACTATTTTAAACATGGCATGTGAAATGCAACAGATAACATGTATTCAATTTGGAATTGAAATACAATGCAGTTAGCATGATGTGCCGAGCCCGGTGCATGCAAGACAAATATATGTATGCAAACATGCTATTATAAGTATGCTAATTGAAACATGCCCTGAACTAACCATTGAAAACTAGTAAATAAAAGGGAAGAAAGACGTGGGGTTGGAAGACATACGCACACTCACGCACACTTATTACACAATTGCTCTCGCTCGGAGGGTCCGAATAAATATTACAGTCCGAATAAATAATACTAAATTAATTATTACAGAACTTCTAATTTAAACTGATTAAATGTAGAAGGAAGGTGGCCGCAGCCCTGCCTTAGAATGCGTGGATGATGCATGCTTGACTCGTCTCGCCCGGAAACTCGCTGCCATAGCACTGTTGCCTTTGTTAACACTGCCCTGCTCCTCTGAGGACTGTGAAAATTCTTGGGACACCTCTGAACTACTTCCTGATCACCCTGGAATACCACCGGCCAATTCAAAGCACCACCGACCATGGGAGTGGGCTTATCGGCTAAATGTTGGACCACCGGCCAGCCACTGATGGTCGGTCGGCACTGTAAGTGGCCGGCCGGCCATTACTTCCTGCAGAAACCTGCAGTTGACAGCAGTAGAGGGCAAGCAGTGTATGGCAAGGAATTTTCAAGCAAATGTGAGCATGGACACACTCCCTATCATGCAATGGACTCAAGGGAGCATGACCCTCGACCCTCGGGCCATCAATTATGCATTTTGATGCATGATGGCCTACGAGGCCAAGTTTGCCATTCAATGTAAAAATGCATGCAACAAAAGAGATGAGTGCCTTTTGCCCTATCATGTTTGAGGTCAAGGGCATTGGCGACCGAGGATTGAGGCGCGTTACGTCACTTTGAGTACAAACGCCCCTCATCTCCATGCTTAGTTTGACACCCCAAACCAAGCAATGCAATGCATGTATACAAACACGGCTCAAGAATGCAACATGAGGCTAAGATGCAAAACATGCCAAATGCAATGCAATCTATCATGTAAGCATGCAATGTCCAAACATGCAATGTAACTAGCTAAACAACATGCAAACATGCAAGTGTAATGCAACGTAAACATGCAACCAATAAAATGTAACATGCCGAGCATGCAAAGTGTGCGAAGATGGACTTATACTGAAATGAGAAGGCCTCAGCCCTCTCCAAAACAGTGGCCAAAGATAATGCAAATGGTGGACAAATGTTCATGCAAACATGCATACCAATGAGCCTAAGACTAAGGCATAAAGAGGAGCATTCTACCACAACTACCCTAACCACACATGGCATGGACTATTCAACCAAGAACAGAGTTTTAATGCAGCAAAATACACCTCAAAACCTATAACGACCCGGATTTTAAATTGATGTATAGTGGTGCCTATCACCTTAAAATTTGTATGGTTGTCGGACTCTTGATATTGATGGGTTAGTAAGTGAACTTTAAATATTATAATTGAGGACCCTTGGATAATGTTTGGAACCTTGATTGAAGCCTTAATAAGATATATAGATAAGATTAGATAAAAAGTCCCAAATTTGAGTTTGAATTTTTGACCAGCCGTCACTCTTTTGCCCTTTTCTTTTTCCACAATTTGAATTTGGATGTGAGGTTAGAACCATTGGAAAGCTTATCTCCGGGGCTTCAATTTTCCCACAAGAATGACCTAAAACGGAGTCCGGATAAGAGAGTTACGCCCGTTCAAAGTTTTGGAATCTGTGCTGAAAGCAGGTACGCTCGAGCGTGGGAAGCGACGCTCGAGCAGGGGACGCGAATTCAGCAAGTTTAAATCGCATTTCTGGATCACTTTTGGCATTTTTCATCTCCTTCCTCCTTCCTCTCCTTCTAGGTCCGAAACCCTAGCCCCCAAAACCTTGATTTCCCTTACTTTGATCAACAATCCACCATGGTTCTTGCATCAAGGATGGAGAACAAGAAAGGATCAACATTCTTAACCGATTGGAACTTGGATTTGCGAAGGATTCTCATTAAAGCTCCGTCCCTTTGCTTGTTTCTTGAGGTAGGGTCCTAGTTCTCCTTCATGCTTCCATTGATAGATAGATTTGTGATACTTTTGAGTATATAAATGTAAAACCCATATTTGTTTTGAACATCTAGTGTAGTGTTGATTATGAGAATTGGGGGTTTAGAGTTGGAGATGTTGGAAGTTAAATTGGTGGGTTAAAATGATAGATTGTGAATCCTAGATGTATAATCATTGGGAAATTTGGAATAAAAAGTAATGGGTTAATAAGTTAGAATTTTTCTTGAAATTTCAATATTTTCTTGAAACCCTAGGTTGATTAATGATGATAACCAATGAATTGGCCCAAATTGAAAGTAGAATAATGAAATTGAGGTATTGAATTATATGTGTTCAAGTTTAATTAGAATTTGGAAATGTTTGAGAATTATGTTTAAAATTTGCGAATGAACTTTGTTATGAACATTGGAATTCATGCTTTTATGTGAAGGAAAATTGGGGAAATAATCTATTAATGGTATGAATGATATGAACTTGGCTTTGGAATGTTGAAATGGGATTCAAGGATTTATTTTGAATTATGTTAAATTATAAATGGTGTTGATGAACTAAATGTTGACTTTTGTTGAAGTTATGTTGTGTTGAAAATGTTGAATTGAATGGTGATGTACTATGATAAATTATGTTTGACTTACGTGAATTGTGTAGGGTCAGCTACAGGGGCGGACCAAGCACCTGAACACTGTGAGTAATAGTAATACAAACGTACATCAATTACTGTTAATAATGAGTATTATTATTAATATTCCATTTTTCCATGGTAATTATGTTAACATGTTTGTATTTGAAAATTGGTGTGAATATAGAAGGAATTAGCATCCATTGATATGACTCTGAAATTATTCTGTATTCCGTCTATGATTAATGATTTCGGTAATGTGCTATAATCTATAGAGTAGTATGTTTAAAAGACATTATTAACATTCTGTTATCCGTAGATTAAGCTTAATGATTCATGGTGAACAAATGGAACAATGATGCTTATGTATCCTGAACTATTCAGTTTTATCAAGGATGGTTAAGACTGGTATGAGGTAATTATTTTGTCCCTACAAATAGCATTGTGATGGCACCTGTACAATTTGTGAGATACGTTATACGTATTGCTAATGATTATCATTAGTATTCTGTTACACGTAAACTGACTACATTAATTCATGTAAATGATTGGAATAATCTATGTGCCTCTGAATGACTATAAGACCAGTCTATTCTGATAATATCTGTGGTTATTCTGTTATGATGTTCGTTTCGTTTATATTATGACATGATGAGACTTATGGATTTATGTTATGGAACAAAGTGCTGTACGGAACTAAGTGCTACACTTTGGTGGGAGCCACCTCTAGAATCCGTACGAGCCACCTCTTGAGTCCATACATATGTTATTTCGGGGCCACTAAGCCGTTCTGATATTTCTAGACCTATGGCCGTTTTGTACATTACTGGGCTTAAAGCAAATTTGTGAAGATATGAAGAGTATAAACTTGTGAATTATGAAATTATGAGGCCAAGAGCCAACTTGTGAATTATGAAATTATGAGGCCAAGAGCCAACCTGTGAATTATGAAATTATGGAAACATCGAAAGAGGTTGTGAAGTTATGTAAGCTATATGTGACACCTTGTGAAATTATGGAAGGTATCAAAAGAATTGTGCGCTATGAACCTATATAGCCAAGGGTCGTTTGTGAGCTATGAAGCTATGAGGCCAAGGGCCAATATGTGAAATATGAATTTATGAACTTGTGAACTTGTGAATCCAAAGGACTGAGGTCCAATATGATAAATTGTGAATCTATGAAACTCAATGGCCCTTTTGTGAATGTGTGAACTCACTTGTGAACTTGTGAATCCAAAGGACTGAGGTCCAATATGATAAATTGTGAATCTATGAAACTCAATGGCCCTTTTGTGAATGTGTGAACTCCTCAAGCCAAGGGCCAAATTGTAGAATTGTGAATTGACAAAGTTGTCCTACAAAGTTACAGAAACAGACAAATCACATGGTTATGGCATTATTTATATACTATTATTCACTGAGTTCGCTCATTTTGTATTTTGTCTGTCTATTCTGTAGGTAATCAACCGGGAGTTCAGGCCTAACCTTTAAGGCTCGTCTTTCTCTTGTCAGCTTTGATACGTCCAGGCACCACCTGAAGCCGTGCATTCTGTAAAGTATTGTTAGGTTATTGATTTATGCTTTGGTTGTCTTTCCTTAATATTTTCGTTACTCGCCCAATTGTGGGTTTAAGTATGAATGTATAAGTGTGTAACCGAAGTTCGGGTGTATGTTTCTATATATATTGTGTATCTAATGCAATGTGTGTGCGATCCTGACATGGTAGTGGTAGCTCAATGGATGATGTTTTATGTTATTTTATATTGATAATACTTCCGCTCAAGCCCCATATGTTATATATAACAGGTTAAGGGTCCGTTTCTGAATAGGTCATGCCCAAAACTTTTAGGGGCGAGTTTTGGGTCGTGACAAAACCCACATGAATGGCATCCCAAATGACTTAAACAAGAGGCATGCACCAAGGCCTAAACATGGAGTATAAGACCACATCTCATCAAGGTTTTAAAAGAGTAACAAACACCAATATGTAAGCACAAAAAATGGACTGAACTAACATCATAAGTGATTCCAAATCACTGAAATAGGCCAACTCAAGCATGCTCATGACTCACACACCCGATGCCAACATGCTAGAATGCAAAGGAGCTATACAAAGCATGAAATGCATGACCAAAATAATACCCAACAGACATCAAGCATGGCAAAATATGACTAAAAACTTCACAAAGCTAGGCAAAAATATGCAAGCATGATGGCTTAATGGCAAGAGGCATTTCTTGAACAAAATGGGGGAATACAAGGCAAGTGTATTATGCATGCAAGGGGTCAACAAACCAACATGCGACAGAGGTAAAACATGCCAAATAAACACCAAATAACCTCTGAAATGAAGCCAAACAAAGCTAGGCATACATGGTACTCTTATAAGCCAAAAATGCAAACAAAAGAGAGACAAAGGGAGAGGGGTGTCCCTCCCCTATGCAAGACCTCAAAACCCCTTCTTCACCACTGAAAATCCACTGGATTTCAGTGGTGAGAAGGTCAATACACAAAAGTCCCCAAAGCTTATAAAAACAAGCAAAAAAAGGGGCCAAACAAGGCCTAAGAGGGGGAGGTCGACCCCCAACACCAAAACAACCTTAATGAAGTATCTTAAGCATGCAAATATACGACTTTTTTCAGTTATACATAAAGTCTAAAACAGTAAGCAAGATAGACAAAAGACTAGTGCAAGATTGGGGAATATAAAGTAAAAGTGTTACCCATGAAGATCCCGTGAAGAACAGCAAATGCAGCCTTCTTCTTCTGATCAAAACCAGTCCAAAACCTCAAGAACAAACTCTCAATGCCTCCCAAAGTCGAAGTATGGTGTAGTAGTGTGTGTCTTAGTGCAAAACTAAGAAGAAATCACCCTTTTTGGCCCTTAAACACACACAAAATGAAGAGAGAGAGAGGGAGATATAGAGAGAAAGTGTATATCAGATATATATGTATTTTGCTCTGGTTTT
The DNA here is from genome assembly GCA_036172215.1 of Camellia granthamiana. NCBI lineage: Eukaryota > Viridiplantae > Streptophyta > Magnoliopsida > Ericales > Theaceae > Camellia > Camellia granthamiana. The sequence goes on along the minus strand of CM069915.1, from coordinate 29,977,683 downwards.
TTGCTGAACCAAACAAAGGAGGAGGAAGAGGCTCTTATATAGACCATGGAATGGCTCCAAGCTTCCAAGAAAAGCTATCCTAAAAGGGTCAAGGCTTCCAAGGAAAGTTATCCTAAGGGTGCAAGCTTCTTGAGGAAGCTAAGACAAAGGGTCAAGCTTCCTCAAGAAGCTTGAGCAAAGGGTGCAAGAGGTTGGATCAAAAGGGTCAAAGGCTCAAAACAGCCACACCCGTGCATGGGGGGCAGGGTCCGTGCATCCCAGCTCCCAGCTGGCACAGCTGGCATGCATTATGCCTGCAAAAGGCAAAAAGGTGGTACCGGCCAGCAAAAGAGGCCATCGGCCAAACAAATGGTCGGCCGACTACACAAAATACCGACCGGCCAATGTTATATTTCACTAATGGCTGGTAGCAATAAGACACGGCCGGTGGCCTCAAGACAGGGCCGGTGGGTGCCAGGGGTAGCTAAAAAGCTACTCTCTACCCTCAGGTGCAAAAACACACAAGTCCTTGATGCAAAACCAAAGATAGGACAGTCGAGTTAAGAGATCTTGAGGCAAGGCGCGCGGTCGAGACCTCTAGGAACTCGAAACAAACACGAACATGGGTGATCACCGAGTGTTCAAGCGGTGACGTCCAAGTCTTGAGAACGATCAAAAATGGGGGTGTCTATAGTTGCCCCTCTTTGACAGAACTCGAAAGTCATAACAATGACGGGAGTGAATGTCAAAGCCCAGAGACGACCCATTTTTGACAAGGCCGAAGACTTAGACAAAACATACAAGCTGCAGATAAAGATATGTGCCCGAAGACAGGGGCAAAATGCAAGACAATGCACAAAGCCGAGCATAACTTATGATCATGTAAAGAAAGCTGTAACGAAGCATAACATGCAACAGTTTTAAGCTAGCATCAACCAAACTACATTACAATGCAGAAAGGATGTAAGAGAATTATGCAATTCTCGCTACGTTTCACGCGGAGAATATAATACCTGTCCGGCTCGTCTGGTCATGCCAGCTTCAAATGAACCGTACATACAATATCGTGCCTGAAAGAGAAAGAAAACTTAACAGGTACAATATTGTTAACAACATGCATATCAATGCAATTGAAAGTGCGTGACGACGCAAACCGATTAGAACGCATAACAATACGATTTGAAACAAACATAACAATGCTATAAAGGCGCAAACACATGTAAGTGAAGAACACGGAACAACATGCGCAATGTGTGAAGATGTAGGCACATGAAGTAAAGTATACGCGACAACGTATGCAATGTGTATAGCAATTTGAACACACATAAGTAAAGCACAGCGCGACAACGCATGCAATGTGTATAGAAACTTGAACACATATAAGTAAAGCAATGCACGTACGCACGCAATGTGTATGGGAACTTGAACACATATAAGTAAAGCATAACGCGACAACGCATGCAATGTGTATAGCAATTTGAACACATATAAGTAAAGCATGACGCGACAACGCATGCAATGTGTATAGCAATTTGAACACATATAAGTAAAGCATGACGCGACAACGCATGCAATGTGTATAGAAACTTGAACACATATAAGTAAAGCATAACGCGACAACGCATGCAATGTGTATAGAGACTTGAACACATATAAGTAAAGCATAACGTGACAACGCATGCAATGTGTATAGGAACTTGAACACATATAAGTAAAGCAATGCACGTATGCACGCAATGTGTATGGCAACTTGAACACATATAAGTAAAGCATGACGCGACAACGCATGCAATGTGTATAGGAACTTGAACACATATAAGTAAAGCATAACGCGACAACGCATGCAATGTGTATAGGAACTTGAACACATATAAGTAAAGCATAACGCAGCAACGCATGCAATGTGTATAGAGACTTGAACACATATAAGTAAAGCATAACGCGACAACGCATGCAATGTGTATAGAAACTTGAACACATATAAGTAAAGCAATGCACGTACACACGCAATGTGTATGGGAACTTGAACACATATAAGTAAAGCATAACGCGACAACGCATGCAATGTGTATAGCAATTTGAACACATATAAGTAAAGCATGACGCGACAACGCATGCAATGTGTATAGCAATTTGAACACATATAAGTAAAGCATGACGCGACAACGCATGCAATGTGTATAGAAACTTGAACACATATAAGTAAAGTATAACGTGACAACGCATGCAATGTGTATAGAGACTTGAACACATATAAGTAAAGCATAATGTGACAACGCATGCAATGTGTATAGGAACTTGAACGCATATAAGTAAAGCAATGCACGTATGCACGCAATGTGTATGGGAACTTGAACACATATAAGTAAAGCATGACGCGACAACGCATGCAATGTGTATAGGAACTTGAACACATATAAGTAAAGCATAACGCGACAACGCATGCAATGTGTATAGGAACTTGAACACATATAAGTAAAGCAATGCACGTATGCACGCAATGTGTATAGGAACTTGAAGCGTGGTAAAGACAAGTTATTCATGATAATGCAAAGCACTGCAACACAGTATAATTGAAGCGATTTGTGGAGTTCACGAGATACAAAAAGGATACGAGAAGGGGTGTTCTTCACACGTACGGAGCATCGCTCAAAAAGACACGGCCTGAGGTCAACTCGAAGGCCTACTAATGTTCCGAAAAAAGTGCACTTCCTTGCACCGTCTTGAGTAAGGAAGGTGCCAAACCATACCGTTGATTTGAACAAGAATGCGGGATGCATTGACCGCGAGGGGAGGTTACCGGCATTCAATCCCTATGCCCTACTGGCCTGCCTCTTTTGCTTTACTTTCCTTTTTACTGGTAGTTTAAGCACATTGCACTGCCTCAGGCAGGTTATTATTATTTCCTCAAAATTGTGTATTTTTGCAAACACATGATGGAAATGAAACAGCTATTTTGTTCAAAAAGGTGTTACATTTGTACTTCCCATGCATCGCATCGCGTGGTATCACATAACAACGTGAATGAAATTGAACTTTGTTTGAAAATTGAGCACTCGCATCGTAATAATTAGGTAGTGAACCGACTTACAACTCGATAAGCAAAACAAAGAAACTCGATAAGTCAACCAAGTGCGAGTACAACTCGATAAGCAAATCAAAGGCTTAAAGAGAGTGAAATACAACTCGATAAGCAAATGTACAACAACTCGATAAGCAAAAAGGTGTGACCCCGCAAGAATCGATCACCGGAGGGCATCGGTAGAGGTTCCAACCACAATCCCTCAGCGTGTTCAACATAGAAATAGCTCAAGGGATAAGAAGGAAGACCACCGGCCACAAGGGAAATCCATCGGCCTCAAGGGATGGCCATCGGCCAAAAGTGATGGTCGGTCGGCATTATCTTTGGCCGGCCGGCCATGGATGGAAAGAACCACCAGAATGCTGACAACTGTCCCCTACTCACACCTTATCTTCTACAAAAGGCCTCAGCTTCGTGGTTTTTCTCAATTCAACACTGATTTGCTCCAAATGGAAAAGTTTCTTGCCCAGAATCTCGCAGCTTGGATTGCCAACTTGGACGGCTTGGAAAAGCTGAGTTTCCGGGGGTTCGGCATAAACGCACTATTCACTCTAAGTCGTACTCCGTTGCACCTTCCGTTTCTCCATGCCGCGGCAAGGTTTTGGAATCCGGTGATGCATGTTTTTAGTTTTGGCGAGCAAGAGGTATGTCCTACCTTCGAAGATTTCCAAGCTTTAATGGAGTCTGAGCACAACGAAAAGATTTTGCCCAACTTTGTTTTGGCTATGCTCGAGCCTTAGGACAAATGTGTGGGCTCTCAATACCCGACGCCCGATCTTTGATTTATGACGGACTGCTGGATATTCCGAGTTTGATTTGCCGTTTTTCTAGTGCTGGCGACCGCGGTGACCGTCAATGGCAAGGTTTTCGGTAACACGCACTTTGTTTGTGCATGCTATCTCATTTCTTACTTGCCTCAGGCTCCGGAGGATCTAGTGTTCGGTTGATCGAGGTTGCTCAAGGTTTGAAGGAGGGTAAGAGTTGCATCGCCATGACTCTGGTTGAGACGTTGATAGGCTTGGACGCTTTCCATCGCCGCGAAATGACCAAATTTGCGGGAAGTCCACTACTGTTGCAGGTAATGTTTCCCACCCAATCTCACATATGTATTGCTCACATCACTCGACCCTCAAGCTCGGTTTTTCTCACAGAACCCTCTTCTTACTTTTTCTCTCATCGTATATCTCTCTATTCTTTATTCTCTCATTTTTCATCCCTTCCCAGGTGTGGTTGATGGACAAATTGCAGGTTGTGGACTCTTGCCCAACTTACTCAGCTCGCGGTTACTTCTTCAGGCAACGCCTAGTCGATGCCCTTGATGAGGGTTGGTGGTTTGACTGGATGTGCAGCTTGTCCGCAGACCGCATTGCTTGGCGGTGCCCTTGGCTCAATCTACCGGCAATGGGTTATAGCATGTCCCACCAACCTGGGATTCAACTGATTGGCTTGACTCACTGTGTGTTCTACTTCCCATTCCGGTTCCAGCGCCAGTTTGGTCATGATCAGACTTGTCCACTAGAGGGGATAGAGTATCCGGCTACATTCCCGATCTGAGGCACGCAGCTTGCTCGGTATGCCACAGCATAGAGGACTAGAGAGCTCCTGGCCCCCGCTCCCATTTTCAGTTGCACTTTGTCTGATGAATGCATAGATTGGCTTAATGAGGAGGCACAGATTGTGCCTAGCTTGGCATCAGGGGCTTCGACCAGCTCTGGGAGGGGGCGCAGGAGCACCTGATTTAACTATGCCCCGGATTTATTGCTTTATTAGTACTTTTAAGTTTTCTTTATGAATGTAATAAAAAGCAACTTCAACTTGTATGCAAGAGCAGGAGAACTCTGTATTGAAATCAATGAAATTGAAGGTTGTAGGTACTGAAAATTTTCCGCTTTGGTCCAAAAATGGTCTCAATTGTAGAAAGATTAATTTGAACAAAGTCAACTTTTATCAAAACTTTTCAAAACTATTTTCGATATGGATCAGAACTAGACATGCCTGAAATCTGTCACTGAGATACACAACCCCGGATCTCGGCAACTGGAAAGTTGCCCCTAGTCTGAATAGTACCGCAGCACCGTACAACAACGGAAAGTTGTCCCTAGTCTGAAAAGCACTGCACCGGAGATCATAACCGAACTCTTGAATGTTGAATAGACAAAGATGACCGAGATGATGAAATGGATGAAGTTGATCGGGGAAAAGTTTATGGCTGAACTTCAGGAAGAAGTTGCCTACGTATCCCAAGGATGGGAATCAAGCCTTACGTAGTTCAAGCTTGGGTTCACTCGAGTATTTTCACTCTCCTTTTGCGCTCTAACTTTTGCCAAGGCCGCCCTTTGCGAGTTTTCAGCCTTGCGAGCTCAGTTTTTATAACTTCCAATTTTTCATGCTCTAACTTTTGCCTAGGTCGCCCTTTCGGGTTTTCGGCCTAGCGAGCCTCTCAGGGGTAATATTTCTTCAACTTGTCCATGTTGATCGGTTGGGAGAACTCTAGGCCATCTAGGTCCATCAGAACCACAACTCCACCTGACCATATAGCTTTGATGATGTAGGGACCAGTCCAATTGGGTCTGAACTTGCCCCTCGGATCGTGGATGGGAGCTCGGTTGTCCTTGAGCACCAAATCTCCTTCCTTCAGATTCCTGGACTTAACTTTCTTGTTAAAAGCCCTGGCAATTCTGTGCTGATAACCTTGAACATGATACAGTGCTTTCAGTCTGCGCTCGTCAAAGAGCATGAGTTCTTCAAATCTGCCCTGCTACCAATCTGCTTCGGTTATCTGACACTCGGCCAATACTCGCAAAGACGGAACCTCAATTTCAATAGGTAGAACGGCCTCCATCCCATAAACCAATAAATACGGAGTCGCCCCAGTAGAAGTTCTGATTGAAGTCCGGTAGCCCCACAAAGCAAACGGCAGCTTATCTGGCCAGTCCCGGTAGGTTTCCACCATCTTCTGCAGTATGTGTTTGATGTTCTTGTTGGCGGCCTCAACCGCTCCATTGGTTTGCGGCCGGTACGTGGATGACTTATGAAAAGCCACATTGTGTTTCTCCAACAAGTCAATCACTTCTTTCTTGAAGTGGGAACCGTTATCTGAAATGATCTCATTTGGGACCCCATAACGACAGATGATGTTGTTTCTGATGAACTTCGCGACATGTGAAGCCTTCAGCACCGCATAAGATTGGGCCTCGACCCACTTTGTAAAATAATCTATCGCAACCAAGATGAACTCATGCCCATTCGATCCCTTTGGAGTGACAGCCCCGATCACATCGATTCCCCAAACTAAAAATGGCCATGGCGAAGTCATGTTGTATAGTTTCGACAGCGGGATGGTCATGCGGTTTGCATGGATCTGACATTTGTGGCATCGCCGAACAAAGCCGATACAATCCTCCTCCATGGTGGACCAATAGTAACCCTGTCTGAGGATCTTCCGAGCCAACATTACCCCGTTCATATGTGCACCACATTCTCCTCCATGGATGGCCTCTATTAGGCGCTTCGATTCTTCGGCTTCTACACACAGCTTATGCATTCCCAGATGACCTCTCTTATACTGTTTACCCCCGCAGATGATGAACTGAACGGACATTCTTCTGATTGCCCTTTTATCCTTGGCGTTTGCCCCTGGTGGATATGCCTCTTTCTTCAAGAAGTTCCAAATGTCGTAATACTAGGGGTTCTCATCTTGAACCTCATCTATAGCAGCAATTGATTCATATGCTGGCGCAAACTTCTGGTCAATGATGACTGGACGCATCCGAACTCCAAACGGGATGTCTATCATGGAAGATAGAGTTGCTAGTGAATCTGCGAACCTGTTGTTCTCTCTTAGTAAATGAGCAAAGTTTAGCTTCTCAAACCGAGGAATTAACAAGTCCAGGGTCTGGTGATACATTATCATCTTTTCTTCTTTGACTTTCCAGTCTCCTTTTGCTTGAGACACAACAAGGTTCGAGTCCCCGATGACGTCCAACCGTTTTGCCCCTAGTTCTAGGGCTGTTTCCAGACCGGCAATGCATGCCTCATATTCTACTTCATTGTTCAAGACTTTGAATGCTAGAGGGATACGGGAATTGTCGGGTGCTATCAACAACACTCCTATCCCATACCCGTACTGGTTTGATGCTCCGTCAAAGTACATCGTCCAAGTTTCATCTTCGATGTGCAAAATGGCCTCATCTGGGAATAAGTACTCAACTGCTTCACCCCCTTCCACTGGATGATCGGCTAAGAATTCTGCTACTGCTCTTCCCTTGACTGACTTGCGTGTCACATGTTTCAGATCGAATTCGGAAAACAAAAGCAACCAACGAGCTAGCCTACCCATAAGTGCCGGTTTCTCGAAAAGATATTTGATGGGATCCAATCGTGAAACCAACATTACGGAGTGAGCTAACAGGTAGTGTCGCAACTTCCTAGTAGCCCATACCAAGGCTAAGCAAGCCTTCTCCAGCGGTGTGTAGTGGGTCTCATACTCCAACATCTTCTTGCTCAGACAGTAGATGGCCCTCTCCACCTTGTCCTCTGATTCTTGCGCGAGCATACAGCCTATTGTAGTCTCAGTTACTAAAAGATACAAAATCAACGGTCTCCCCGGTTCTGGTGGTGACAATACGGGTGGGTTCTGTAAGTACTCCTTGATCTGTTCAAAAGCAGTTTGGCATCGGCCATCCCATTGGAATTTCTTTCCTTTCTTTAGAAGACCAAAAAGTGATTCACAAGTCAAGGTTAGTTTTGAGATAAACCGCCTTATGAATTGCACTTTACCCAGAAAGTCTCGCACCTCCTTTTTAGTCCTTGGTGGTGGCATTTCTAAGATGGCCTTGATTTTGGAAGGGCCGACTTCAATACCTCTCTGTGTAATCAGAAACCCCAGCATTTTCCCTGCCGTAACACCGAACGTATACTTCTGAGGATTCAGCCGCAACCGGAATTCTCTGATCCTCTGAAAGAACTTTTGCAAGCCAGTGTAGTGGCCCTCTCTTTCTTTGGACTTGACAATCATGTCGTCCACGTACACTTCAACCTCTTTGTGGATCATGTCATGCAATATCGTGGTCGCGGCCCGTTGATATGTAGCTCCAGCGTTCTTCAGCCTGAATGGCATCACTCTGTAGCAGTAGGTCCTCCACGGGGTCGTGAAGGTAGTCTTTTCCCGGTCTTCAGGTGCCATCACTATCTGATTGTAGCATGAGAAGCCATTCATAAACGAAAGCAAAGCATGCCCTGCTGTGAAATCCACCAACTCATCAATATGCGGCAAGGGAAAGTCGTCCTTTGGACTAGCTCTGTTCAAATCCCTGAAATCTATGCACACCTGGATCCTGCCATCTTTCTTGGGTATCGGAACGATGTTGGCCAACCAAGTCGAGTATTCGGATACCAGCAGGAAGCCTGCATCGATTTGCTTGGTGACCTCTTCTTTAATCTTGATGGCCCAATCAGGGCGGATCCTTCTGAGTTTCTATTTAACATGTCGGGCCTCGGGGTCAAGAGGGATCCGGTGCTGTACAATCTCAGGATCGATCCCAGGCATGTCTTCGTAGGACCACGCGAAAACATCTTTGAAATCTTTTAATAAAGTGACTAAGCGCTCGCGTTCCTCCGAAGACAACGTGGACCCGATCTGGACCAGCCACGGGTCCTTCTCAGTACCAATATTCACAGTAGTGATTTCATCAACTAATGGTTTAACAAATCTTTCCTGCTCTTGATCAATTAATCATTGCAAAACCGGAGGAATTTCTTCCTCGTCGTTTTTGTCAAAATTTTGAAAGTCCTGATTCAAGCAATAAATCAAAGGTACAGAAAAGTACTCAGAAACCACATCCACATCATTCTTATTAAGTACTTCCAAACCGTCCGATTCTTCCGTTACAACAGACTCAAAAGAGAAAGAAAAAGACGACCTGGACAGGACTGTGGTATCCGGGTTATCACCCCCAGGAATACCGGACTCAGACTCAGTTGAGCTGGAACCTGATTCTGACTCACAAGACTCAGTGGAATTAGATTCCGGCTCACTACCTGACCCAGCGCTGCTTGACAAAAATCCCTCCTCGTATTGCCAAATGAGGGAGGGTGCGATGGATGCATCCAAAATATTTGCTGGTAGGCCCGCAACCGTTTCATTCCTGATCATGGACACCGAGAAGTTATCCCCCAAGCACTTCTGTTCGATCGGAGGATCTGAAAGTAGACATGCCAGTGCTACCCCCATTTCAGACTCGACATCCTCAGACTCCACCTTCTTGCTCTGCTTAACCTCAACTGTTGGGTCTGTCTGCTCTTCGGCAACATCATCCCCGGGTAATTGCAGATCAAAGAAGATCTCAAAACCTGGTACGCGTTTCCTCTCCGCGTTCAACCACGGCTCTGGGAAGCCACAAAATGGAAAGTCCTCCCCCTTCCGGACGAAGCGTCCATTCAGGGTACCCTGAATGGGTCTATGCATTAGTTAAAAGGCTTTCCCGCCTGCTTCGCTCTGGCTCTCCCAGTCATCTCCTTACCTTTCCTTACCCAATCCTCTTTGGTGGGCAGATAACCCAAGCCAAAGGTATGGGGGTTGTGTGGCACTTCGGCCAATGCTGCGACGCCCTTCCGACCACTCTTTTCCAATCCCATCCTGGGGATGTGTCGGAGCTTATTCATGAGGTATACTGCTTGAGCACTAACATACAACCCTTCATTAACAGCCATCATGTTCTGAACTACCCGAGCCTTGGCCAAGGTAAAGCCGGATAAGAACACATCCTCCATACCGTGCTCAATTTCCAAAACCGGCGTGGATACTTCTGGCGGTGGGTGGATCGACGAATTCCCAAAAACAATGGCTACTCCCTTTCCATGGGGGTATTTCACCATCTGATGCAAGGTGGATGACACTGCCCTTACCTGATGCAGCCACGGCCGCCCCAAAAGCAGGTTGAAAGTCGCAGGAACCTCTAAGACATGGAACTCTATCTCATGCTGTCCTAGCCCAACCTTGGTCTGAACTTTTACTGTCCCCATCACTTCTCTGCTCGTGTTGTCATACGCCCGAATCACCTGGGCTGTTGGTACAAAGTCTGCAATTTTTAAACCGATTGCATATGCTGTCCTTGCCGGGTAAACGTTGATGGCGGATCCGGTATCAACAAGAACCACCAGAATCCATTTGTCTCTACATTCTACCGAAATGTAGAGTGGCTTGTTGTGATTCGTACCCTCAGGTGGCAATTCCTTATTAGAGAAAGTCAACATCGGGGTAGCTCCTCCCGGAAAAACTAATCCCACCAGCTACTCCGGCATGGTTTCTATCGAGAGCTTGGCCTTGTCCATGGCCAATAAAACAGCTTGCCTATGCACCCGCGATGCCATAAACAGTCCCCAGATGGAGATATCTGCTTGTATCTTTTTTAGCTGCTTCAATACAGCTTCTTCTTCGAGTTGCTTCTCTTTTTGTTTCTCCGCCTCCTTATCCTTCCCAGACGCCTCTGGCTGATCTAGATGCGGAGGCTTGAAATACCGTCCGCTCCTAGTCATATGGTCGACTTCACCAATGTACCAGGTATTATCTGGTTGGTTGCTCCCCCAATCTTCATCCATGTGGGCAAGACATAAGTCATCATCCTCCCACCACATTCCATCGGCAGCCAACAGACGCCTGTCCGGCTTTGATATGACTGCTCTCGTATCCGCAGTACCCTCTATTCGTATGCTTGCAGCATCCTCTGTCCTTGCGCACACAGCAGTTTTAGGCCCCACGTGGGCTTTAGCTTTCCTGATTCTCTCAGAATCCCCAAACCTTTCCTGTTCCAACTGTGTCAGTACAGCTAACTGTTCAGTAATTCCTATATTCAAAATACTCCAATCCTGAGTGAAATTCTTGACACCGGCGCTCTCCGGCGATGTACTCTGCCCGATCGTCACTGACATTCTTACCCCTGCCGGACCTTGTCCTGGTTGGAACTCTTCCGCAACATCCGGTTGATCATCCAACCACCCGGTAGCCTCAGCCGATTCCTCATACTCAAACCAGCTGACTGCTGCATCCCCTGGATCTTAGTCCCTGAAAAACTGGAGGTTGGCAAGGTCCTCTTCCACAGCTGTCAAATCGTCTGCCTTCTGTCCAAATCCATCCCCTTGCATCACACACAGCTCTATCTCTGTCGGCAATTCTGCATTTGGCCCATCCTGGCCTGCTGACAAAATGTAGTCATTCGGATGGTATACCTTTTCAATAAAATTCCCAGATTTCTCGGATTCTGGCTCAACAATCCCATTTTCCTCTAAAATCTCTCCTCTTCTATCCTCAACAGTCACCACCATTGGCTTAGGTTGGGTTTTGGAGATGTCCAACATGCACAAGTCAGTGCAGTCGGGAAGGAACACCTCCGGCTTAGGCAGGTGGGAAGGAGTGATATATATGCTGGGATCATAAGCCACGACTCCAGTCTGGATAAGGTTGATTCTTTTGGAAGGTGGAGCTTGGTTGTGTGGTGGGAGAGGGTTTGTTGTGACATTGGGTTTTTCGGGAGGCATGATCACCCCGTTATCAACGAGATCTTGGATCTCATGACGTAATCGGTAGCATAGGTCGGTGTCATGACCATGCTGTTGGTGGAACGCACAATATTTGGCTGGGTTGTGGGTAGAAGGAAGTTTCTCCGGCAATGGCCGCGGCTCTAGGGGCTTCAAGTGCCCTTTTCTGATTAAAACCCCCAGAGCTTTGGACATGGGCATATATAGTAGAGCGAAGGCTCTTTGGTTTTTGGGTGGGTATTTGGCTGTTTGTGTATTGCTTCCGGACACACCGGAGAATGGCGTAGCTGCCATGGTTCTTGGAGAGGGGTTGGTGGTGACCATGCTCACTTCGGAGACAAAGATAGAGCTGTGTGTGATCCAAATGGGATTACACTACACATACAAGATGCATGCAAAAGGTGACCAAACCAGCCATGGACAGAGCCAAGGCAAGTGCTAAAAGTCACAAAAAAGGCCTGAACCAAGCCTCAAAAGTACAGAGAGGCATGCTCCTTTGGAAGGCCAAAAATGCAAGCAAACAAAAACCAAAAGAGAGGGGGCCACTCCCTCTGATTTGAGGCCTCAAAACCACATGCCTACATTGAAAATCCACTGGATTTCAGTGGTTAGAAGGCCAAACCAAGGCTAGCTCGGAGGCTCTAAGGTATGGCTCAAAACAAGGCCAAACAAGGCCAACAAGAGGGTTGAAGACCCTCAACAGCCAAAAGACCTTAAACAACCACCAAAAGCACTTAAAAACAAGACTTTTTTCAGTTGAAAGCAAGGCCTAAAACAATATGCAAGGATGGCCAAAATGAGGTACAAGAAAGTGCTAAAAAGGGGAAAAAACTCACCCTTGCAGATCAACTTCGAAGCCAACAACTTCAGTGGGTAAAACCTCACTTTCAGAGCTCAAGAAGTCCTCCCAAGAACCTTAATCCAAAGATGGTGGTGTATCTCTAAGTGTTGTAGTGTAAAAGTGCAAGGAAAATGGACTTCAAGGCACAAATCAACAACAATATAGAGAGAGAGAGAGAGAGAGAGAGAGAGAGAGAGAGATATTTCTTCTCAAAATGATGAACCCCTGCTAAGGAGAGAGGCTCTCTCCTTATATAGAAGAAAAGCAATGCAAAGCTTCTTCAAGAAGCTTGGCAAGAGCTTCATCCCTCCATACACATGTATAGAAGGCAAATAAAAGGATTCCAGCTGGCTCAAAAGATCTGGAGTGAAACCTGCTGAGACAGGGGTGCTGCCGGCCATCAGGGATGGCTGGCAGCGGCTTATTGATGGCCGGCAGGCTCAATCAATGGCCGGCAGCAACAAAGTAGGGGCCAGCAGGTCCAAAAGGGGGCCGGCAGTGCACCAAGAAACACATTTTGAAATGACCAAGTCATGGTCCAAGAATGGGGCAGAAAGGATACAGGGTTTGGAAAGCTCGAACCTGTGACGTTTCGCCGCAAAAGTCAAATGCCCGACGAGCAATCGAACTTGTGTCCGGATGTACCTGCAAGCACAACCGAGTCTTGAGGACAGTCAAAAATGGGGTGTCTACAGCTAGTTGGGCGCATCTTGAATGGAAGCAGATTGGTCACCAAAATATCTTTAGAGAGGTAATTGCACAAGAGATAGTGATCTTGAACCACTTCATGTAAGGCGCACATGAAGGATTCCATTGTATATGCTTATCGCAAGAGGTGCTGATAAGGCTTATGTTTGGAATCTAGAATTATGCAAACTGTGTCATATTTTTTTTTAAAATCGATCACTTATTTGTTGTGAGATGATGGGATGGTGACACCATTATGGTTTGTGTCATAATGATTAGCAAATGATGATATCAGCAGGCAAGATTGGCTCACTTACACGAGCAATCGCCCTTGGCGCTTGGGAGCGAGTAAGGATGAGACTAGTGGTTTATTTTTATTTGGAGCCAAGAGAGGCTTAAATTATCCACTATGTATGTCGCCTTGGTTACAACCAAGATGAGGTCATGTTAAGGACCAAACATAGATGTTTGTACCCACTTTCCATGTTGTGCCTGTTATGATTAGCCAGATGCGAGATCTCATTCGGCGCCTAGAAGGCGAGCAAATAGAGAATTTGGGTTAGGCGCTAGAAAGCGACTAGACTAAGATCTGTACGGTGTATCAATTATGACGTCACTCTTTTGGAAGAGTTACTCCACCGTAACATGTATTCATACTATATGTACTTGGCGACCGAGTAATGATGTGAGAGAATGGATCCCTGTTTCCTCACCGTGTGACTCTTACGTGTCATTATTGATATGACTTTCATTTATGTACCCTTTTGTAACTTTTGACTATGTCATAAGGTAAGGGGTTGATGTTCTGCTACTTTGGTATGTTGCCTGCGGTCATGTATGATTCGGCCTTAAAGGACATCACTGCGAAATCGGTCAATCTTAAACTAAATGGCATGAGGGCAAAAGGAAGATCATCTAGTATTACACCACTGTTGTATATTCATTGCCGGCAACTCACATCGCTCTGTATGAGAGGCGGATTGAGTGTGAATATATTGCGAGAATTGAAAGGGTCAAATATGCTCTTTTTGAGGGATTAGAGATGTTTTATTAGACCAGTGTAATTAGATGAGTCTGGGGTATATGAGACACTATTTCTATTCTTTTTGGGTTGATGTCTCTATGCTGGCTCATTTTGAGTTTCTAGTATAGAGCTCCCATATGCAGGTGTTCTCAGCGGTCGCATGGTGCATTGGCTAGTATGAGATTGTTCATTTTTAGGGAGATTAAGATAGAGATGTGACAGTGTCATGCCAACTCTTGTGCGAGTGGGAGATGTTAGAAATTGGGCGCCCATGTGGCATGACCCTTTGAACCTTTTGAACCTTATCCATGTAAGTTTGAATTTGAATTCAAAACTTATTTGGATAACCACTCATGATATCTATATCTATCATATCAACTGATATGGATAGATTGATATATATGGTTATATATCTGATTATATATTTTAGATAATATATTAATATATCAGATACATATATCAGATACGTTATATGGTTTTTACCCATAACCTTTTTTCCCAGACTCTCTCTCTAACTCTCTCCCATATGAGAACGATCCAGCCTCTGCACTATGACTTGTGTGGGTGATACTCATGTTGTAGCATCACTCCACTGCTGGGTGTTCGTTGTTTGCATATTTGAAGCACGTGATTTACCCACAAGATTCTTCACTTCAGGTTCTATCACCTAAGGTATGATCTGAATAATTTTACCCGCTGCGTTATACTTTTTGTTTACAGTGGTGATATTTAAATTGCTTTGATAGGGGCTGAACTCTTGATTGGGCAGTGTCTGGAGATTCCTGTAAAAATTCACGAGTAAGAAAATCAGGCTGGGAATTTAATTCACCTCATATATATTCAATTCTAAAATCAAAAACACAAAAAATTGCTTGCCAACGAGTAAAGGCTTGTCTAGAAACAATATTCTTGACATTCTTTTCTAAAACCTCTTTGACAACTTTGCAATCGATACGTAATAAAAATTCTTAATTTAATAAATTAGATTCAAATTTTTTAATACAGGAAACAATAGACAATATTTCCTTTTGAATAGTAGAATAGTGTGTTTGTGGTTCTTTCTATATTGCGGAGGTAAAACGAACTAATTGTTCTTTACCTTTATATAATTGTTTGAGGATATCACCATAACTGATATCGCTAGCATCTGTTTCCACAATTTTGTAAGCAGTAAGAATTGGTAAACATAATAAGGATAAGAATTTTACTCTTTGTTTAATTCGTTGGACTGTCACAGTATGTTCATGGGTCCATGAAGAAGGATTTTTTCAGATACAAGTATATAAGATTTTAGTATCTTTGTAGAGGTCTTTATAAAAATTAGAAATATAAGTTAATCTTCCAAGGAACCTTTGTAGTTGGGTTTTGTCACAGATTTCATCTGGAAATTTGTTAACAAATTCAATAGACCTTTGAATGGGGATGATAGTGTCTTTGTAAATAATGTGGCCGAGAAATCGTATGGATGTTTGAAATAATTGCATTTTTT
>CM069915.1:29856530-29961846 GCA_036172215.1 Camellia granthamiana | reverse complement strand
TACCGGACTCAGACTCAGTTGAGCTGGAACCTGATTCCGACTCACAAGACTCAGTGGAATCAGATTCCGGCTCACTACCTGACCCGGCGCTGCTTGACAAAAATCCCTCCTCGTATTGCCAAATGAGGGAGGGTGCGATGGATGCATCCAAAATATTTGCTGGTAGGCCTGCAACCGTTTCATTCCTGATCATGGACACCGAGAAGTTATCCCCCAAGCACTTCTGTTCGATCGGAGGATCTGAAAGTAGACATGCCAGTGCTACCCCCATTTCAGACTCGACATCCTCAGACTCCACCTTCTTGCTCTGCTTAACCTCAACTGTTGGGTCTGTCTGCTTCGGCAACATCATCCCCGGGTAATTGCAGATCAAAGAAGATCTCAAAACCTGGTACGCGTTTCCTCTCCGCGTTCAACCACGGCTCTGGGAAGCCACAAAATGGAAAGTCCTCTCCCTTCCGGACGAAGCGTCCATTCAGGGTACCCTGAATGGGTCTATGCATTAGTTAAAAGGCTTTCCCGCCTGCTTCGCTCTGGCTCTCCCAGTCATCTCCTTACCTTTCCTTACCCAATCCTCTTTGTTGGGCAGATAACCCAAGCCAAAGGTATGGGGGTTGTGTGGCACTTCGGCCAATGCTGCGACGCCCTTCCGGCCACTCTTTTCCAATCCCATCCTGGGGATGTGTCGGAGCTTATTCATGAGGTATACTGCTTGAGCACTAACATACAACCCTTCATTAACAGCCATCATGTTCTGAACTACCCGAGCCTCGGCCAAGGTAAAGCCGGATAAGAACACATCCTCCATACCGTGCTCAATTTCCAAAACCAGCGTGGATACTTCTGGTAGTGGGTGGATCGACGAATTCCCAAAAACAATGGCTACTCCCTTTCTATGGGGGTATTTCACCATCTGATGCAAGGTGGATGACACTGCCCTCACCTGATGCAGCCACGGCCGCCCCAAAAGCAGGTTGAAAGTCGCAGGAACCTCTAAGACATGGAACTCTATCTCATGCTGTCCTAGCCCAACCTTGGTCTGAACTTTTACTGTCCCCATCACTTCTCTGCTCGTGTTGTCATACGCCCGAATCACCTGGGCTGTTGGCACAAAGTCTGCAGTTTTTAAACCGATTGCATATGCTGTCCTTGCCGGGTAGACGTTGATGGCGGATCCGGTATCAACAAGAACCACCAGAATCCATTTGCCTCTACATTCTACCGAAATGTAGAGTGGCTTGTTGTGATTCGTACCCTCAGGTGGCAATTCCTTATTAGAGAAAGTCAACATCGGGGTAGCTCCTCCCGGAAAAACTAATCCCACCAGCTGCTCCGGCGTGGTTTCTATCGAGAGCTTGGCCTTGTCCATGGCCGATAAAACAGCTTGCTTATGCACCCGCGATGCCATAAACAATCCCCAGATGGAGATATCTGCTTGTATCTTTTTCAGCTGCTTCAGTACAGCTTCTTCTTCGAGTTGCTTCTCTTTCTGTTTCTCCGCTTCCTTATCCTTCCCAGACGCCTCTGGCTGATCTAGATGCGGAGGCTTGAAATACCGTTCGCTCCTAGTCATATGGTCGACTTCACCAATGTACCAGGTATTATCTGGTTGGTTGCTCCCCCAATCTTCATCCATGTGGGCAAGACATAAGTCATCATCCTCCCACCACATTCCATCGGCAGCCAACAGACGCCTGTCCGGCTTTGATATGACTGCTCTCGTATCCGCAGTACCCTCTATTCGTATGCTTGCAGCATCCTCTGTCCTTGCGCACACAGCAGTTTTAGGCCCCACGTGGGCTTTAGCTTTCCTGATTCTCTCAGAATCCCCAAACCTTTCCTGTTCCAACTGTGTCAGTACAGCTAACTGTTCAGTAATTCCTATATTCAAAATACTCCAATCCTGAGTGAAATTCTTGACACCGGCGCTCTCCGGCGATGTACTCTGCCCGATCGTCACTGACATTCTTACCCCTGCCGGACCTTGTCCTGGTTGGAACTCTTCCGCAACATCCGGTTGATCATCCAACCACCCGGTAGCCTCAGCCGATTCCTCATACTCAAACCAGCTGACTGCTGCATCCCCTGGATCTTAGTCCCTGAAAAACTGGAGGTTGGCAAGGTCCTCTTCCACAGCTGTCAAATCGTCTGCCTTCTGTCCAAATCCATCTCCTTGCATCACACACAGCTCTATCTCTGTCGGCAATTCTGCATTTGGCCCATCCTGGCCTGCTGACAAAATGTAGTCATTCGGATGGTATACCTTTTCAATAAAATTCCCAGATTTCTCGGATTCTGGCTCAACAATCCCATTTTCCTCTAAAATCTCTCCTCTTCTATCCTCAACAGTCACCACCATTGGCTTAGGTTGGGTTTTGGAGATGTCCAACATGCACAAGTCAGTGCAGTCGGGAAGGAACACCTCCGGCTTAGGCAGGTGGGAAGGAGTGATATATATGCTAGGATCATAAGCCACGACTCCAGTCTGGATAAGGTTGATTCTTTTGGAAGGTGGAGCTTGGTTGTGTGGTGGGAGAGGGTTTGTTGTGACATTGGGTTTTTCGGGAGGCATGATCACCCCGTTATCAACGAGATCTTGGATCTCATGACGTAATCGGTAGCATAGGTCGGTGTCACGACCATGCTGTTGGTGGAACGCACAATATTTGGCTGGGTTGTGGGTAGGAGGAAGTTTCTCCGGCAATGGCCGCGGCTCTGGGGGCTTCAAGTGCCCTTTTCTGATTAAAACCCCTAGAGCTTTGGACATGGGCATATATAGTAGAGCGAAGGCTCTTTGGTTTTTGGGTGGGTATTTGGCTGTTTGTGTATTGCTCCCGGACACACCGGAGAATGGCGTAGCTGCCATGGTTCTTGGAGAGGGGTTGGTGGTGACCATGCTCACTTCGGAGACAAAGATAGAGCTGTATGTGATCCAAATGGGATTACACTACACATACAAGATGCATGCAAAAGGTGACCAAACCAGCCATGGACAGAGCCAAGGCAAGTGCTAAAAGTCACAAAAAAGGCCTGAACCAAGCCTCAAAAGTACAGAGAGGCATGCTCCTTTGGAAGGCCAAAAATGCAAGCAAACAAAAACCAAAAGAGAGGGGGCCACTCCCTCTGATTTGAGGCCTCAAAACCACATGCCTACATTGAAAATCCACTGGATTTCAGTGGTTAGAAGGCCAAACCAAGGCTAGCTCGGAGGCTCTAAGGTATGGCTCAAAACAAGGCCAAACAAGGCCAACAAGAGGGTTGAAGACCCTCAACAGCCAAAAGACCTTAAACAACCACCAAAAGCACTTAAAAACAAGACTTTTTTCAGTTGAAAGCAAGGCCTAAAACAATATGCAAGGATGGCCAAAATGAGGTACAAGAAAGTGCTAAAAAGGGGAAAAAACTCACCCTTGCAGATCAACTTCGAAGCCAACAACTTCAGTGGGTAAAACCTCACTTTCAGAGCTCAAGAAGTCCTCCCAAGAACCTTAATCCAAAGATGGTGGTGTATCTCTAAGTGTTGTAGTGTAAAAGTGCAAGGAAAATGGACTTCAAGGCACAAATCAACAACAATATAGAGAGAGAGAGAGAGAGAGAGAGAGAGAGAGAGATATTTCTTCTCAAAATGATGAACCCCTGCTAAGGAGAGAGGCTCTCTCCTTATATAGAAGAAAAGCAATGCAAAGCTTCTTCAAGAAGCTTGGCAAGAGCTTCATCCCTCCATACACATGTATAGAAGGCAAATAAAAGGATTCCAGCTGGCTCAAAAGATCTGGAGTGAAACCTGCTGAGACAGGGGTGCTGCCGGCCATCAGGGATGGCTGGCAGCGGCTTATTGATGGCCGGCAGGCTCAATCAATGGCCGGCAGCAACAAAGTAGGGGCCAGCAGGTCCAAAAGGGGGCCGGCAGTGCACCAAGAAACACATTTTGAAAGGACCAAGTCATGGTCCAAGAATGGGACAGAAAGGATACAGGGTTTGGAAAGCTCGAACCTGTGACGTTTCGCCGCAAAAGTCGAATGCCCGACGAGCAATCGAACTTGTGTCCGGATATACCTGCAAGCACAACCGAGTCTTGAGGACAGTCAAAAATGGGGTGTCTACAGCTAGTTGGGCGCATCTTGAATGGAAGCAGATTGGTCACCAAAATATCTTTAGAGAGGTAATTGCACAAGAGATAGTGATCTTGAACCACTTCATGTAAGGCGCACATGAAGGATTCCGTTGTATATGCTTATCGCAAGAGGTGCTGATAAGGTTTATGTTTGGAATCTAGAATTATGCAAACTGTGTCATATTTTTTTTTAAAATCGATCACTTATTTGTTGTGAGATGATGGGATGGTGACACCATTATGGTTTGTGTCATAATGATTAGCAAATGATGATATCAGCAGGCAAGATTGGCTCACTTACACGAGCAATCGCCCTTGGCGCTTGGGAGCGAGTAAGGATGAGACTAGTGGTTTATTTTTATTTGGAGCCAAGAGAGGCTTAAATTATCCACTATGTATGTCGCCTTGGTTACAACCAAGATGAGGTCATGTTAAGGACCAAACATAGATGTTTGTACCCACTTTCCATGTTGTGCCTGTTATGATTAGCCAGATGCGAGATCTCATTCGGCGCCTAGAAGGCGAGCAAATAGAGAATTTGGGTTAGGCGCTAGAAAGCGACTAGACTAAGATCTGTACGGTGTATCAATTATGACGTCACTCTTTTGGAAGAGTTACTCCACCGTAACATGTATTCATACTATATGTACTTGGCGACCGAGTAATGATGTGAGAGAATGGATCCCTGTTTCCTCACCGTGTGACTCTTACGTGTCATTATTGATATGACTTTCATTTATGTACCCTTTTGTAACTTTTGACTATGTCATAAGGTAAGGGGTTGATGTTCTGCTACTTTGGTATGTTGCCTGCGGTCATGTATGATTCGGCCTTAAAGGACATCACTGCGAAATCGGTCAATCCTAAACTAAATGGCATGAGGGCAAAAGGAAGATCATCTAGTATTACACCACTGTTGTATATTCATTGCCGGCAACTCACATCGCTCTGTATGAGAGGCGGATTGAGTGTGAATATATTGCGAGAATTGAAAGGGTCAAATATGCTTCTTTTTGAGGGATTAGAGATGTTTTATTAGACCAGTGAGTCTGGGGTATATGAGACACTATTTCTATTCTTTTTGGGTTGATGTCTCTATGCTGGCTCATTTTGAGTTTCTAGTATAGAGCTCCCATATGCAGGTGTTCTCAGCGGTCGCACGGTGCATTGGCTAGTATGAGATTGTTCATTTTTAGGGAGATTAAGATAGAGATGTGACAGTGTCATGCCAACTCTTGTGCGAGTGGGAGATGTTAGAAATTGGGCGCCCATGTGGCATGACCCTTTGAACCTTTTGAACCTTATCCATGTAAGTTTGAATTTGAATTCAAAACTTATTTGGATAACCACTCATGATATCTATATCTATCATATCAACTGATATGGATAGATTGATATATATGGTTATATATCTGATTATATATTTTAGATAATATATTAATATATCAGATACATATATCAGATACGTTATATGGTTTTTACCCATAACCTTTTTTCCCAGACTCTCTCTCTAACTCTCTCCCATATGAGAACGATCCAGCCTCTGCACTATGACTTGTGTGGGTGATACTCATGTTGTAGCATCACTCCACTGCTGGGTGTTCGTTGTTTGCATATTTGAAGCACGTGATTTACCCACAAGATTCTTCACTTCAGGTTCTATCACCTAAGGTATGATCTGAATAATTTTACCCGCTGCGTTATACTTTTTGTTTACAGTGGTGATATTTAAATTGCTTTGATAGGGGCTGAACTCTTGATTGGGCAGTGTCTGGAGATTCCTGTAAAAATTCACGAGTAAGAAAATCAGGCTGGGAATTTAATTCACCTCATATATATTCAATTCTAAAATCAAAAACACAAAAAATTGCTTGCCAACGAGTAAAGGCTTGTCTAGAAACAATATTCTTGACATTCTTTTCTAAAACCTCTTTGACAACTTTGCAATCGATACGTAATAAAAATTCTTAATTTAATAAATTAGATTCAAATTTTTTAATACAGGAAACAATAGACAATATTTCCTTTTGAATAGTAGAATAGTGTGTTTGTGGTTCTTTCTATATTGCGGAGGTAAAACGAACTAATTGTTCTTTACCTTTATATAATTGTTTGAGGATATCACCATAACTGATATCGCTAGCATCTGTTTCCACAATTTTGTAAGCAGTAAGAATTGGTAAACATAATAAGGATAAGAATTTTACTCTTTGTTTAATTCGTTGGACTGTCACAGTATGTTCATGGGTCCATGAAGAAGGATTTTTTCAGGTACAAGTATATAAGATTTTAGTATCTTTGTAGAGGTCTTTATAAAAATTAGAAATATAAGTTAATCTTCCAAGGAACCTTTGTAGTTGGGTTTTGTCACAGATTTCATCTGGAAATTTGTTAACAAATTCAATAGACCTTTGAATGGGGATGATAGTGTCTTTGTAAATAATGTGGCCGAGAAATCGTATGGATGTTTGAAATAATTGCATTTTTTTAACACTAAAGAGTAAGTCATTATTTTTAATAATATTATAAAATTTATGAAGATGCTTGCATGTGTATGATACAAAATTTCCGAAGGTTATGGATTCAATTTTTTATCGGTGGTGCTACATGCATCAATTAATATATACACTAGTATATCAATTTGTATTATGACATTATTACTGATCTAACCTATTATACAAATTATAAATATTCAAAATTTCTAAAATTATGTCATTTCATCTATTAATATATTAGTTAATACATTAATTAATACATATAATATTTTTTATTTTTTATTTTTAAAAACGACATAATCCCCCCTATATTTACACATTTTGGTAAGTGGTCAACGTTTGATATGAGAAAACATGCAACTACTCCTTTCCCCACGCCATACCCTTACCCCCTTCTCTCTCTGTCCGTCTCTGGCATGCAATTCCAACTCTGGTGCTCCTCCATCCATCTCTCAATCCTCTCAAGCTCGCTCTCTCTCTCTCTCTCTCTCTCTCTCTCTGTTCTACGTACCTAACCCTAATTTCCAAATCAAAACTCCCAATGCATTGGACATGATGATAGAATAGGTGGTGGGTCGATCGATCAGAGACCGGCATGGGTTCGGCCATGAACGCAGGTGAAGGAGCCACCCATCAACATCTCAAGGAAATCCATGGAGGTAGGGTTCGTGTGAGTCTTCCTTACGTTTGCCACAACGTTCACCAAATCAACTCAGGTGGGATATGGCACGGCAACAACCCTCTCGACTACTCACTCCCAACCCTAATGTTGCAATTGTCCCTCATCACCATTATCACTCGCTTCGCCTACGTCGTTCTCAAGCCCTTTGGCCAACCCTTGATTGTTTCCCAAATTCTCGTAAGCTCTCAATTCCTTCATTTTCTATGCCTCTTATTCGCTTCTATTTATTTATTTATTTATTGTTCTCCTCAATTCTTCATAATATTATTGAATCGTGGTGAATTGCTTCCCAATACGAAAAAAATTAGGAATTTATAAAGAAAAATTCATTAAAATAAAAAATGTGAAAATTTGATCAATGAACGCTATCAATCTGTCCTGTTTCCAATGCAATATTCAATTGAAAATGTTTTGTTGCTTATGTACTTATATTAGTTATTTTTGTTATAGAATTAAGGACAAACTTCCATGTGCGGTTTAACCTTAATGTTTGGAAATGACCACGTAATCCTTTGTGGACTGAAATGCACCCGTTAACTATGTAATAAGAAAAAGACTAAAATATCCCTATATGTGAACTGCGGATATTTTCATTATTAATTTACCAAAGTACACTTTAACCCTGTGCTTTATTCTGTGTGCTATTTATCGCCTTCAAATTTGAAAATGAGTATATAACCTCTTGTCACGTATTTTACACTGACTGTTAAGTTCGATGAAATATT
This sequence comes from Camellia granthamiana, assembly GCA_036172215.1. Taxonomy (NCBI): domain Eukaryota; kingdom Viridiplantae; phylum Streptophyta; class Magnoliopsida; order Ericales; family Theaceae; genus Camellia; species Camellia granthamiana. Next base: position 29,953,830 of record CM069915.1, on the reverse strand, counting down.
TCACAGTGCACTTCAATCCACAAACCACGTGATAATTATGTGGTCATTTTTAAATATTAGGAGATAAACTACACATGGCCCAAACTACCAGCGTAAAATGAAATTTGCCTTAGAATTAAACTGGGTTTTTTGTCTCGAGCCAAAAAAAAGTATGTATAGTAGAAAGTAACTTGACAGGTGATAGGATATCCCATGTTATTTAGGTTTTAGAGCACACATTCGAAAATATTATGGTGAATTTAGCGAACCAAATTGGTTCTCAAATTCTTCTTGTTTATTTTTTTAAGCATTTTTCTTAGGATTAAAAGATTAATTATACTAAACTAAAATCTAGCGTGGGTGGGCTAGGCAAAAAATGTTTAAAAAGGGAAAGAAAAGAAAAGAAAAGCATCATAATGATTCTACAAAGGTGTTTTTAATTATTTTTTAAAGTACCTTATATTATAATTATGCTGTAAGCCTACCTCTATGGTACCACAATTGAGGACGTGGAGTATCAATTTTTGGTTCCTTATTCTCGTACGGTAACAATCTGCTTTCAGTTAACCATAGGTTTTTGTTTTTTGTCCAGGTTTAGCAAAACCTGCTCAATGCTGCCTTGCATTTTGAATAATCTGACAGCGAATATTGAATTCTTATTGCACTAGAAATTTTAATTACTATTATTCTTGCATAGTTAAGCTCTAGATCATTCTAATGGCTAAACTTCCTTGATCTTTGTTTTTGTGTCTCCACTATGAGGACCCTCTTGTGATTATTGTTTCATATCAGTACATATTTTGCAAATTGCAAGTGAACTTAAAACTATAAGAACCTGATGAGGGACTTTGCTAATTGCTGTTGTATGTGTTTTATAATCTGTGTGGAGCAGGGTGGTGTTGTATTGGGTCCGTCTATTCTTGGCCAAAATACTTCATTCTCAACAAAATTATTCCCCAAGAAAGGCAAAAATATACTTGATACGCTCTCAATTTTCGGATTCACGCTGTTCATCTTCCTAATTGGAGTGAAAATGGATCCGAGCATGGTCTTAAGATCAGGCAAAAAAACTTTAGCTATAGGAATACTAGGTTTTTTCATTCCTTATGGACTGGCCAGTTTTGTTGCCTTCCTCCTCCAGCAATTCCTATCTTTGGACCACGAGATCTCCAGTGTGCTTCCCTCTTTGATAATCATGCTGTCCATGACAGCCTTCCCTGTTATGGCCTGCTTTCTCGATGACCTCAAGATCCTTAATTCAGAGATTGGACGATTAGCCTCTTCATCCTCAATAATCTGTGATATATGTCACTGGACCATCATGTCAGTGAAGTACGCGGCGAAGCTAGCTATGGCGAAATCATTTAAATTATCAGTTGGGTCATTTCTATCAGCTGTCCTCTATATAGTTGTTATTGTGTTTGGAGTCCGTCCAGCAGCTTTGTGGATAATCAGACATACCCCAGAAGGGAGACCTGTCAAGGAGAGATATATCTCTGCGGTGCTTGTAACGTTAATGTGCTGTGGACTGGTGGGTGAAATTCTTGGCCTGAGTTCCATTATGGCAGCTCTAGCTATTGGTTTGGTGATACCGGATGGGCCACCATTAGGAGCTGCATTAGTGGAGAGGCTGGATTGTTTTGTTTCGGTTCTGTTGATGCCACTCTTTTTCACTATCTGTGGGCTACAGATGGATGTTTTCGCTATAGAGAAACTGAGAAATGTGGGTGTTATGCTGTTGGTTGTTTTAGCTGCTTTCATTGGAAAGATTATGGGGACAATGTTACCCCCGCTCTTCTGCAGGATGCCATTCCGAGATGCCCTCTCTCTTGGCCTCATCATGAACTCCAAAGGCATTGTTGAACTTGCTTTATTGAATGATTGGAAGCAATCCAAAGTAAGCTATCTTCTTCTCCACTTTTTCACATTCTGTGAGTTTCGTTAGTATGAAAGTGGTGAAAAATGAGGGAAACAAATATTAACCAAATCCATATATTAGAGAAGAAATTTTCTGTTTAAATCCCTTTATGTCACTTCAGTTTCTATCATTTTCACTCTTATCAAACAGTCTTGTAATTACATATGCAGATCATAAATGAAGAGTGCTATACCATAATGATAATCTCAGTGGTGCTAGTGACAGGGGTAATCTCTCCTCTTGTGAAAGTCTTGTATGACCCTTCGAAAAGGTACGTTGCTTACAAGAGGAGGACTATTCTACACCTCAGGCACAACGATGAACTCCGGGTACTAGCTTGTGTCCATGGCCAAGAAAATGTACAAGCAATCATGACCCTTCTTCAGGTATCCAGTTCTCCCAGATCAGAGTTCCCTGTAAATTTAGTTGTCCTCCACCTTGTTAAGCTCATGGGCCGTTCCTCGTCCCTGCTCATTGCACACCGGGAACGTGAGAAGCCTTCTCCCACCCCTACCATCTCTGAACGAATCTTCAATGCCTTCAAAAAGCTTGAACTACAGAGCAATGGCCGCCTCCTTGTCCACTGCTACAAGGGCATTTCGCCTTATGCAACAATGCACAACGACGTGTGCTCTCTTGCTCTAGAAAAGCGAACGACTCTCATTATTGTACCGTTCCACAAGCTATGGGTCTACGGGCAAAGGGTAGAGACCTCATACGCATTTAGGCACCTGAACAAGAATGTACTCGACAGGTCCCCTTGTTCGGTTGGAATCCTCATAGACCGGGGGAACCGCAAGTCCCGATACATAATAGCCGATCCTTCGTCATATCGAGTTGCGGTGCTCTTCTTTGGGGGCGCCGATGATCGCGAAGCACTAGCATATGCTCGACGAATGTCGCAACATCCCAATGTAATGCTCAGTCTGATACGGTTCGCTGCTTCAAACCCCGCAATTCCAATCGTGGCGGGTACGGAACGGAGCAGGATGCTCGATGCCGATATCTTGAGCCACTTCAAGCTCAACTTGAATCAAAGCGCGCAAGTTTTGTACCAGGAAGAGGTGGTGAGCACCGGTATGGATGTGCTCAGGGTGACTAGAGCAGTGTTGGAGAATGGTTATGACCTTGTCATGGTGGGCAGACGCCATGGAGACTCGAACATCATGCTTCAGCTCGGGAAGTGGAAACAGCGTGGGGAATTGGGGTCAATCGGTGAAATACTTGCTTCCTCAGATTTTGAATGCAGCGCTTCGGCATTGGTTATGCAGCAGCAGACCAGACTATGGGGATTGCAGGATCCAGAGGAGTCAACACACTTGAGAAAAATTAGTTTGTAGGTGAATTATCTTAGATTATTATACATTCAAGAGGCAATATTGTAAACGACAACAAAAAAAAGAATGTAGAACAAATTGAACAACCACCATTCTATAAACATGGTGTGTGCAAATATTTTCTTTTTCAATTTATATAGATTCAATTAGGTGATTGACAAGAAGGAAGAACAAATTTAATGGTCATGGTGAGTTTTATTTGTACAATATTTGACAGTTGACAGTAAAATGTTTACTAACCCTCTTTGCTCACCAAACTTCAGCGTTCAATTTATTGCAGAAAAAAATATATGTTGGATCCATTGTTTATACAGAAAGAATAATTCAACAGAATATTTAAGGCTGTGTTTAGAACGATTTTCAAACTATGATTCTATCTTCACATTTCAATATGATGTTTGGATAAGATGTTCAAAGTAGATTTCCACAACATTTAGAAAACTCGGCAAAAAACTCTGTGTGAGGCGCGATTTTCATTTTTTTTTTTTTTTTTTTTTGAAATATGGCCTAACTGGACGTCCCACCAGTCGTCCGGCTGGTTGATCGGAACAATGCAATTTTTACTTTATTTTTATTTTTATTTTTTTTTCTGCAATTGACATGTTTATTTTTATATATTTGAAAAAAATATTTTTTAAATTTTTTAAATTTTTTTATGTGCTTTAATAGAATTTTGAATTGTATGTTTGGTTATGAGTTGTAAGTTTTTATATCAAATATTTTATGTCATCAAAAATTCCCCACTCAATTCAAAACTCTTTTACCAAACAAATTTTTCACATTCAAATCATAATTCCAAAACTCACAAACTCAAAATACAATTTCTACTCTCAAATCATATTTAGAAAGCTCTACCAAACACGACCTAAACTTTTTTTCAATTGAAAATACAAACAGAATATCTAAACAAATTAAAAACACAGTCTTACAAATTACTAGAGGTGCTTGCGGTTTGGCGATTCGGTTACGGCCAAAGGAATCTCAAATCTGACATTCGTCCAAAACTAAGCGGATTGGAAAAAATTAATCTGCAACTGTCCGCTCGTCATCACACATCCGTCCAAAATGCGGCGGATTGGTTCGGTTCAGTCGGTTTAGATGGATCGATATATCCGCTGCTCACCTCTAGTTGAATATATTCTGTTGAAAAACAGTTTTCAACTTGAATATATTTTTTGAATTGAAAAAAATAAATGTATTATTTATCTATATTTTTTGGGTTTTAAATCTAATTCTAAAAATAATAAATAAAAAAGATGATATATACTGGTTGGTTTTTATTTTCAAAAACAGATATAGATGTAACAATACAGAGGCATACAATTTCTACTATTATTCTGATCATAGTTTTGGTGGTTTTATGTGGATGAGGCATGCTGTGATTGTAATATATGGATGAAGCATATAGTAATTTTAATATTCTAAAGTTTCAAACTTTCTTTTTTTGGATGAGACATACACTGATTGTAACATTTTTTTTAAGTCATCGATTGTTATACCTTTTTTTTCTTTTCTTTTTTTTTCTCTTTTTTAAGAAGTGCACAAGTTGAATTATGTTGAAAATTTATAAAATTTTAAACCGCTAAACCGATTCGCATCCATCTGCCAATCCGTCAATCTGCTTAATTCACATCCGCCGGATTGGTGGACAGATGCGAATTGATTTTTTTAATCCGCCAATCTGACAAACGGCTGATGAATTAAAGATTCCGTAATCACAACAGACCCGCGCCCACCTCTAGAAAGAACTAACTTGGGGATGGTATTTTGTCATGTTCCTGCCCTTCTATCCAGATATGAAAATGAAGAGGGAATGAGATTTGCTTTTCCTATTCCATTTTTTCTGTCCTGCTTCGATTATATTATTATATAATTTAATTTGTTTAAACATCTCATTTTTGTCTCTTAAATGTTATATCATCTCTCTCATTAGTAACGATCCCGCGTAGGAATAGCAAATTAACCAACACTCTGTACTTCACCACTTCACCAATTTTTCAGATCATGTAATAATGAGTAAGGGTGTAATTTTGGCCTGGCCCGGCCAGGCCCATGTCGGGCCTTGCAGGCTCCCGCTAAAAAATCGGGCAAACCCACGGGCCAGAAAACTAGGCCCAGGCCTTAGCCCAGGCCCAGGGGTATTTGGGCTTTGGGCAAGCTAGTGGGTCGGGCCTCAGGCCGAGCCCATGGGCTCGGGCTTTGAGCGGGCCTAAACAATTTTTTTAATTTTTTCCATCAAAATTTTATTATTTTCCATAAAAAAAAAACTGGGCATCGGGTGGGCCAGACGGGCCGAGCCTCGGGCCGGGCTTTTGGTCGGGCCTTGAGCGGGCCAACGAGCCGGGCCAAGCGGACTGGGCCCATGGGCCGGGCCAGGCTTCAAAACGATAGCCCAGGCCCTAGCCCAAGGCATCGGGCTGGGCTTGGGTTCGGGCCTTAACGGGCTGGGCCCACCTCGGGCCGCGGGTGGGCTTCAGGCCTCCCGCGAGCCACGGGCCAAAATTACACTCCTAATAATGAGGAACAAGACAAGAGCAGGATACTATAAACTTGACTCACCTGTCGATTGTCATTCTTAAACTAACTAAAGCATGAAAAAGTCTTTTGGTTAGCATATGACCCATAATTTAAAATCAAACCATGACAATGAGAAATTAAGCAAAAGTTTATTTTGAATGTGTTGGCTACATATTTTGTACAAGCCAATTACAATTCGACGTGTGGCAAAATAAGGATAATATAGGAAGACTATTCAAGTCTTCGATCCTGATCATACACGTGGCAGTTAGTATTGGTTATTACGAGATCTGAGTAGCAGTGGATCAACAAAGAGACGCAAGGTGATGTGACTTCAGCGGTTACACACATTTCAAATTCAAATTTAGGAGGGAAGCCTAACTGCAAGTAATGGCGTAATGGAGCTAATCTTGAGACAACATGATCAGCGATCATGGAGGAGCAGTTCGACGGTTAGAAATGCAGTTCGATGGTCATCCTTGAGCAGTATAAATAGCAGAGAATGTCCCAGAAAAAGCCCCCAGACTCAGTTCCAAAAAACCAATCTTATTATACTTATTTTTCTTTCCAGTTTTACATTTCCAGTCTTACATTTCCTGTACTTTAAATTCCTGCACTGCACTTCGTTCATAGGAGCAGTTTCAAGTAGATTGTTGCTGTAAAACCTCTACGAGGCTGAGTTTGGATCATTGTAAGTTTTTCATTTTAATAAAATACTTCAACTGTTCTTCATTTAATTGTTATTTGAATAAAGGTTGGGACCCCCTTTGGGGGTCACCCCCTTTACCCCCTTTGTCACGTGGCAAGAGGTGATTGGAGGAGCAGGAAAAAAAAGAAAAAGAAAAAGAAAAGGTGACCAATGAGAGAGAGAGAGGGGGTCCAAAGGGGGTCCTAAAAAGGGGGGATGAATCATTGTTGTTGTTATTTTGCTTAATTCTCCTAAATCAAGCCACCAGTAAAAGTCCTCTTCATTGAGGCTGAAAGAACTAAAACACAATCGTCTGATAATTGGTTGGCAATTAATTTTCTGTAAGGACTGATTGATCCTTGCTGGCACGCTCGCAATTACAATAATAATCATTTTAATAAAATACTTCAACTATTCTTTATTTAATTGTTATTTTGCTTAATTTTCCTAAATCAAGCCACCAGTAAAAGTCCTCTTCATTGAGGCTGAAAGAACTAAAACACAATCGTCTGATAATTGGTTGGCAATTAATTTTCTGTAAGGACTGATTGATCCTTGCTGGCACGCTCGCAATTACAATAATAACCTTTGAAAGCCAAAAAGCCAACATATATTTTTGGCATGCCCGGTGGGACTAATTGAAATGGCTATACGTAGGAGACAAGGAGAAAATGAACGCTTGGAAGAAAGCGTAGAAAGAGAGGTAGAGATACCTAATCTGGAGGATAATGTGATAACACATCCTGTGGAAACTCCCATTTTATCAGAACCTATGGTCGAACAGACCAGCACTTCAAAACAAGTACCACATGTTCATAATATTGGATGAGACCAAGGAATTGGACCATTCACTGCTCTATCTACTCAGCCAATAAATCCATGGGGTGGCCTAGTAGATGCTATGGGACAGCAATTAATGAACACAATGGAAAGGTGGGCAACATCCTTTTTGGATCGAATGAATAACCACCAATTAACAAACGCAAGACATATGGAGGAAGTTTCAAATGTCCCTCAGCAAAGATTGGCTAAAGATAAACAGCCTATGTAAGTTAATGGGCATTCTAATGGTCAAACTAGTAATCAGAACTATGAAAGACCATCACCTCAGTCTTGGTACGAACCTATTCCGAGGCCTATAGGAGGTCAAAATGTCTCAGTACTTAATAGTGAAGCCATGCAATTTGGTGGATCTGGCCCAGTACAAGAAAATGGCATAAGAATGGTACCAAATCCCATGTTCAAAGCCATACCTAGCACAAGGGGGTTCACTAATCCCTTATTCGAATTTATACCCGGGAGGTTGGAAGGTTTTCCTTCAAATGGAAGAGACACAACACCTGTTCCAGCACCTTTCGTAGGTCCTTTCGCAGGACAGGTTCAAAGGGGTTACCCACACCCCCAACAGCAACCTGTACCACAGGGACAACCAGTCCCAAATATACTACCTTATGGACCAAGAGGACCACAAGCACAAATTTGCCCACCAAATCCTGTGTTTGTCCCTCCAGTAGCAGATCAGCAGGCACAAAATATGATTCCTAGGGACCAAATTGCTGACATTGTTAGAGAAATGTGTGGACCAATGGCTCGGGGGGTCCAGACTCCAGTGTACAAGAAACCATATTCAAAATGGGTAGATAGGGTACATGAATACCCAAGAGGTTTCAGGATACCAGATTTTGCCCTTTTTTATGGGAATGGAAACCAATCAACAGTAGAGCATATTGCTAGGTTTGCTGCTTAATGTGGCGAATTTACCAATAATGACTATATGAAGTTAAGGTTATTCCCAAATTCCCTAACTGGGAGAGCATTTATATGGTATATTAACCTTACACCTGGCTCTATCCAGACTTGGCAACAGATGGAAGAGGCATTTCATGCCCAATTCTCCAATCAGAGCCAAAGGTTTCCATGGCAGACTTGGCAAGATTGAGTCAAAGGCCTGACGAGAAGGCTACTCAGTTTATTGCCAGATTAAAAAGGGCTCGAAATAAATGTAGAGTCATCTTACCAGAGCCAGAATTCGTGAGATTGGCTCAAAATGGTTTAGAGTTTAGGCTTCGAAAGAAGTTTGACTCAACTGAGTTCAGAGACTTAGTGGAACTCACTTATAAGGTGTCTAGGTACGAAACATTATTAGAGGAGGAACAAGATCGAAATAATGCATCGTACAAGACATATTATAGAGATCCGAATTATGAGATCGATGCAACAGAGATTGTGGGGAAAGAACCTGTAATCTGTGAAGTATTAATTCATAAGGATACAACAATTGACCAACAGTTTAAAAAGAAAGACCTTCATAGGAAATACTCTTTCGATTTAACTAAGGCAGATGACATTTTTGATCATTTGCTTGCGGCCAACATTCTTAAGTTACCGAAAGGAGTCAAAATTCCATCTCCTGATGAACTTAAAGGAAAAATATATTGTAAATGGCATAATTCTTGGTCTCACTCGACTAAGAACTGTATTGTTTTCCGAGACAGGATCCAAGAACAAATTCGAAAAGGAAGTTTGAAATTCCCAGCCAAAGCAGAAAAGGCCATGGGGATTGACAGTAATCCATTTCCAGAAATTAGAGAGGTGGCAGCCAATGTCATAATGCCAGACTTTCAAAGCTTGTCCTTGAAGAATTGGGAGAAGTCAATGTGCAGATGCATGTTGCCAACCAGACAACTATCAAGAAAGACACAGGAAATCTACCAGCTATTGAACAAGGTTTCTCACACCAGAGGGAAGACTCTGATGAAAAAACACTGGATGACGACTCCTTAGAAACAGCTGTAATGCAAAGGATCTGTCCCAGGTGCAGACTGAGCTACAAATGGTTGAAAGGACTTCCAATTGATGGGAAGCAATATTACAGGGATGTGCAGAGACGTCCCAAACCAACCAATGCTTACAATAAAAGGTCATATCCATCTGGTGTTAAGCAGCAGCCATTGATGGTTGAACCAACAGCTGATAGAATGCATTCCAATGGCAAGAGGCCTTTATATGAGTCCAGACCACCTAATTATTACAGAATGGAGAGCAGTCATTCTGAGAGAAGACTGGAGAGAGGTTCAGTTTATGGGATCAAAGCCAGAGATTGGCCCCTTAGACCAGCCTCACGCAGGATAGAAAGTGGACACCTTCATCAAAGGCCTGAGTTAGGCCCAAAGCATGAAGTCAGGGCCAAACAGTGGCCTTCACAGCCAGCTTCGAAGGTGACTTCAAAGGAAGAAAGAAGCAGTTCAACAGCCGGGTCAGTAAGTTCGTGGGTACCTGGGGTCCCAGATTGGTTTGTGATGCAGAACAAACCTAGGGAAGTGTTTACCCAAAGAGATGTAATTGGAAACCAAGGCAGGATGGTCAAGCCTCCTTTGGTGGCTCCAAATAATTGGGTATTACTTAAGCACCCAAAAACAAAGGAACCAGATATGGTCCCCGTAATTTCTAGATCACAAAGGATGAAAATTCAGCGTAGGTACACTCAATACCAGCAAGACCTGAAAGAGAGTGGAGAGAGTTCTTCATTGGTACAGACAGAAGAAAAGAAGAATCCAAAGTCAGACCATACTCCAAAACCAACTCCACAAGCAAAATGGGTTGCAGCAGAGAACAGTTGGCCAAAGTTCACTCTGAACTAAAAGCCAGAGAGAAGTTCAGTTTAGCAGAATTAGAGAAGGCATTGATGGAGAGTGACAGCGAGGTAGAGAAAGAAGTTGGTTTAGGCCAAAAGAAAGAAATGGTTGAGGAAGAAATGTTCGAAGCCTTCATGGCTGAACAAACATTTTTGGTTAAAAAGCCAATCAGAAAAGACCATTTGAAAGAGCTTGTTAGTAAGAAAGTGCCAGAATGCAGTATGGAGGATGCTTTTGAAGTAACTGAATAAGGTAGCCAAGAGGAGAAATAGGTACAGCCAGCCATCCAATTTGGCTCAGTATCAGTGAATATGGTACATATAGTACCGCATGAATTCCAAACTGGAGATGAGAACCAAGAGGGGCAAGAAATGGACCCAATTCCAGTCTCTAGTGAAGACTCACAAGTGAGTATGGTGCAAGATGATTCCGGAATGGCTACCCCAATGGAAACTGAATATGAGAGTGAAAAAGAGGTGAGCATTAACCTCTCATATCCTTTTGAATATCCCTCGAACTCTATGACACAGCATGTCAAGCCTTTGTATATCAAGGCTTTTTTCGATGGGATACAATTGAACCGAGTCTTGATAGATAATGGGGAAACGGTGAACTTACTACCGAAATCTTCCTTGAAGAAACTAGGGAAAAGGAACCCCAGGTTAATCCCAACCAGCACAACCATTGCTAGTTTCGCCGAAGACAAACAGATGGCTCAGGGAATTCTGCCTATCAACCTGAGTGTGGGAACCAGGGATTGCATGACAGCATTCTTCGTCATCAACAGCAATGCTAAGTACAATGCTTTACTTGGTAGAGATTGGATTCACACTAACAAGTGTGTGCCTTCCTCTTTGCATCAGAAAATAATGATGGCCTTGAGCAATGGGGAGACAGAGGAAATTAATGCAGATCCTCAACCCTTCATAGCCTGTGCAAACTTCGCAGAGGCCAAATTGTATATTGAGGGAGTGACACCACTCAGTATACTGAAGAAACTTGATGGCTCAGCCGAAGTGACGACTGATGAGGAAGTGACACACCTGAAGCACTTAGTCCAGGAGAGTGCTGATGAAGGGGTTGTCGTTAAGGATGACAATGATGCCTGGTTGTAGGCAAAGAAATGAAGTCCAAGAAACCAAGTCTTTGGCTCTAATTAAGTTCTCAATATTGGATGTAAAATCAATAGTCCAGAGTGTACAAGAGCAAGAGAAAGAAGCCATGATAATTGGCTGCAAGCAGAAGCAACAACAGGCCAGAGTTTTGGTCCTTGACAAATATTATGCATTGGACATTGAAACAAAAGTTCAGGAGATACAGGAAGAAGAAGCCTTATGGACAGACTTTGTCTATGAAGAGGAGGGTAAAGATGTTGAATTAAAGAACCTGGGAGCAGAACAAAGCAAGAAGATTGCTTTGAAGGCAGAAGGAATCAAAGAAGAAGCTTCAGTAAGTTCTCAGACACAAGACCCCTTAGAAGAAGTAAACTTAAGGGAAGGTTCTATACAACAATCCACCTATATAAGTGCTTATTTGAATGCTCTGGACAGGGACCAGTTGTTCGTTGTTCTGAAGAAATATAAAGATTGTTTTGCATGGTCTTATAATGAACTACTAGGATTGGATAGGTCATTAGTGGAACATAGGCTCCCTATGAGGCCTAATTTCAAGCCATACAAGCAAAAGCCAAGAAGAATGAGTCCAGAAGTGATTCAGAAAGTTAAGGAAGAAATTCTTAGACTACTCAAGGCAGGCTTTATCAGGACAGCCAGGTATGTTGAATGGCTATCCAATATTGTGCCTGTAGTTAAGAAGAATGGTAAAATAAGGGTATGCATTGATTTCAGAAACTTAAATCTAGCAACTCCAAAAGATGAATATCCTATGCCTATAATAGACTTGTTGGTAGACAGTTCAGCAGGGCATCAAATTTTATCAATGATGGATGGGCACTCTGGTTATAACCAAATCTGCATTGCAGAGGAGGATGTTTACAAGACAGCATTCAGATGTCCTGGGAATATTGGGACCTTCGAATGGGTTAAAATGCCATTCAGTCTGAAGAATGCTGGGGCTACATATCAGAGGGCTATGAACACTATCTTTCATGACCTCATTGGAGGGTATTTAGAGTGTTATATTGATGACATTGTAGTTAAATCCCAATCCATGGAGGAGCATCTGTTTCACTTAGAATCAGCCTTTGAAAGAATGAGAAAGTTCAGGTTGAAACTCAATCCTCTTAAGTGTGCTTTTGGCGTATCATCTGGAAACTTCTTGGGCTATGTAGTACACAAGAGAGGAATATAGATTGACCAGAATAAAGCCAAGGCCATCATTGAAGCCAGACCTCCATCAAGTAAGAAAGAATTACAAAAGTTCCTTGGACAGGTTAATTTTCTTCGAAGATTCATTTCTAACACTGCAGGGAAAACTAAAGTATTTTCTTCCTTATTAAGGCTAAAAGATGAAAAGGAATTTGTGTGGACAGCAGAGCATCAAATTGCTTTCGAAGGTATCAAAGCCTACTTGGCCAACCCTCCAGTGCTGATGCCACCAAAGGATGATAAGCCCTTGAAGTTGTACATAGCTGCAGCAGAAGATTCATTGGGAGCTTTCTTAGCCCAAGACAATGAAGAAGGCAAGGAGCAAGCTGTTTATTACCTCAGTAGGTTTTTAAATTCTTGTGAATGTAAATACTCAGCTGTAGAAAAGCTGTGCCTTACATTGTATTTTGCTGCAATGAAATTAAGATACTATCTTTTGCCTACAACTGTCTTGGTAATTGTAACCACATATTTGGTTAAGTATATGTTATCTAGACCTATGTTGAGGGGAAGAATTGGCAAATGGATATTAGCTTTATCAGAATTTCATTTAGAATATGTTCCCCAAAAGGCAGTAAAATGACAAGTTTTAGCCAATTTTTTGGCAGACCATCCATCTCAAACAGAAAGCCAAGAGATAATAGAACTTGGTATGGCTAGTGTTGAGTCATGGAAAATGTGGTTCGATGGATCGAAAGTTAATGGCCTAACTAGAATTTGTATAGTGATTAAGTCACCACAAGGAATAGAAACCACACATGGTTTCAGAGTAGATGAAATTATTTGTTCTAATAATCAAGCTGAATATGAAGCCTTGATAGTGGGATTGGAAATTCTTATTGGACTACAAGTTCATGCAGTTGACATATTTAGAGATTCTCAATTGGTGGTTAACCAAGTAAAAGGGATTTTCAAATGTCAAAGTATAAGCATGTTGCCATACTATGTTGTTGCATTACATTTGCTTTCTCAATTTCAAATAGCAAATGTAACTCATGTCCCAAGATTCTTGAATAATAGAGCTAATGATGTAGCTCAGAAAGCTTTGAATTTCAAGAGAAGGGATAATACTCAAAGGGACATAAGCCAAACAACATACCAGAAATCAATACCACCTTTAAATAAAAGGAATGTGGTCCTGGAAGTCAATCATAATGACTTACAGTAACAAGATTGGAGGCATCCAATAATGTAGTACTTGGCTGGCCCATCTTCAAAGGCCAGCAGAAAAATTAAATTGCAATCTATGCAATACATCATATACAGTAATGCTCTCTACAAAAGAGGGAGAAATGGTTTATTGCTGGAATGTTTAGGCCCAAAAGAAGCTCTAACAGCTATGGCTGAGGTTCATGAAGGTATCTGTGGTGCTCACCAGCCGGGTGTGAAGATGAGGTGGTTGCTTCGAAGGCATTCCTATTATTGGCCAACTATCCTTAAAGACTGCATAGAATATGCAAGGGGTTGCCAGGCATGTCAAAAGCATGGCACAATCAGGCATGTGCCCATAACTAACCTGCATACGGTAGTAAAGCCTTGGCCATTTAGAGGATGGGCCATGGATATGATAGAGAAAATACACCCACCTTCTGCGAAACATCATTGTTTCATCTTAGTGGCCACTGATTACTTCACTAAATGGGTCGAAGCTAAGCCATACAAGGTTGTAGACCAAACTGAGGTTATTGGATTCATTAAGGATTTAATCCACGGATTTGGTATCTCACAAACTATAACTGTTGATAATGGGACTGTGTTTGATGGGAAAATGGTAAAGTCTTTTGTGGCAGAATTTGGAATTAGCCTTGTTAATTCCACCCCCTATTATGCATAAGCCAATGGTCAAGTTGAATCATCCAATAAGTCCTTGAAAAAGGGAATACAAAAAGTTGTGGAGGACAATCCTAGGGATTGGCATAACTTGTTGTTGGATGTATTGTGGGCTTATAGAACCTGCCCAAGGTCAAGCACAGGAGTCATTCCTTATGCCTTAGTATACGAGCATGATGCAGTGTTACTTGTGGAAATTAATGTTAAGTCCTTGAGGGTAAAATGCCAAGACCAGTTAAATCCTGAGCAATACCATCAGAGTATGTGCTTGCAATTAGAAAGCATAGATGAAGCTAGAATTCTGGCATTAAATAGCATTCTTTTCCAAAAGAAGAAAGCAGCCAAAAACTATAATAAAAAAGTCAAACACATTGGTTTTGATGAAGGTGATTTGGTGTGGAAAACCATACTCCCAATAGGGATTAAAAGTCATAAGTTTGGCAAAAGGTCACCTAACTGGGAGAGACCATACCAAGTCCATAGAGTCCTTCCTTTTGGAGCATACCATTTGAGAAATTTGAATGGATTTGTACATCCTAAAAAGATTAATGGCAGGTATTTGAAGCCTTATTTTCCAACTATATGGGAACCACAAGGAGTAAAATAAATGCCAAGTACAAGAAAACAAAAATACTCAACTGATAAATAAGAATTTGTCTTTCATAAAGAGCTGAATACATTCTGCCATAAATTGGCCCAAAAATCATTACAATGCCTCAGTTGTTCTGTTACAATGGATGCTCTATTATTAAAAGATGAAAACAACTGAATGGCTGTGGTCATTTCCTGTTTTCGGTCAACCAATCCTTGGTTGGTGATCTGCAGTTTGGTGTCAGTTCGGATTAAGGCTTGGTTCACTGCAGATAGCTCCTCCTCAAGTTGAGCTTTCTTCTCTAGTAGTTGAGTTCGAAAATGGGAGACAGAGGAATGTTGGTCCTTTAGCCCTGAGACTTCAGCATGTACTGTGGAAACAAAGCTCTGGTCTCTCACTAATTTCTTCTCTGCTGCCCTGGCAACATGACAAATGTTGATGTAAAAGTCAATAGTAGCTGCTGCCTGAGATAGATGACTTGAGACAAGTATACTGGACTGCTCAACAACTTTGCAGCACTGAAGGAAGCCATTTCTTATTATAGGCCTTTGTAAAGCCTCGAAAGGAATCCTTGAAAAAGATGTCAATAACTCCAGACAGCTGTCTAAGTCCATCAGAGGTGCAGAAGGCTTACTACTGGAGGAAGAGGAGCTTTCAAGAATTTCTTAGAAGGAATTAGCCAGAACTAATGGCTCAGCCTCATCATTAGCTATTGGAGAGGTAGAGGGCATATCGAAGAGACTGGCTAGTCTTGCTTTGAAGATATCTACCTCATCCGTGGACATGAGGGGTGCAAAAAGAGTAGTTGTGGAAGGCACAGAGGACTGCATAGGAATAGGAGAAATGGATGGAGCATCTTCAGCAGTCTCTATGGTCCTAGCCACTAATAGGTCAAGGGAAAAAGGGCTGGAAGTAGGTAAAAGTAATAAACCATGGGTTGGAAAGCTGCCAGCACCCTCTGTAAGGGAATCAACCACCATCAGAGATGGAGCAGCAGTTGGAATTTCCTTAGGAGGAGGGGGAAGAGCAAGGCTCGAAAGAGAACTGAATTGAGGTAGATCTAAAGATAAGTAAGGAAGATACGAATTTAATCCAAAGGAAAGAGATGTAGGAATGCTTGGCCTCAAGGAGGGTACATTGAATGTAGGCCTAGGAAGTGGGAGTATTATCTGAATAGTCCTTACATTTTGCATCTGATCAACTTCAACTGAAACTGAGGGAGTCCTTATTGGAAGAATAGGCTCAGTAGTTGTTGCTGCAAAAGAAGAGATGTAAAGTAATGTCAAGTTTTAATACCAAAAATTTGATAAGGGAGAAACAGTAGAGGCATGAAAGAAATTATTTGTTTTAGAAGTGATAGTAGCAGTAGGAGAGCTTCGAAGGGAATAGTGCTCAGCAATATGTTGCCTTCTTGCAGTTTCCCTTTGGATTGCATCAGCTGCAGCTGCTTCATCTCTTAAGAATTGCTGCTGCCGTCTCTTCTCAGCTCTCTCAAAGACAATTATGGCCTTAGAATGCTTTTGTTCTACTGCCTTAGCAGCTGCTTCATGATTAGGGTCTTTGTTCTCTTTGTTCTTTATACTGGTATTGCCTGTTCCTTCTCAATTTCTTTCTCTCCAATTTGGGATTCGGATTCTTCAAAAGTGAGTTCCCCTTCCACTACTCTGGCAGTTGTCTCATGAGTGGGATCTTCAATCGAAAGAGAGACAGTCATCTGTTCCCTTTTCCTCCTCTGTAATGGTACTTCCTGTTCTTTCTCAATCTCTTCTTCTTCAATCTGGGATTCAGATTCCTCAGGAGTGAGTATCAGTTTCCTTTTCTTTTTCTGTTTTTGTTTGTCCTTGATTTCAGCCCTCTTAGAAGATTCTTCTTGTGGAGACTCTGCACCAAGAGGTATGAATGTAAAGGAAACAAACAAAAGAGTCTAAGGGGAAACATGAAAATACTTACCCCTCTTTGAAGCAGCTCTGGTAACTCTAGCAAGAGAGAATGAGGCTACAGGAGCAGTTTTGGCAGCTGTGGAAAGAGAGGGGATGTTCTCAACTGTTGTTGATTTGGCCTTCGAAGGCACTCCTAACCCTATCAGTAAGTCATGAGGGTGTACGGATAGGCACACTTCCATATTGGCTGTCCACCAGTTTTGAAATCTTTTCAGAGCCAAGCCAGAAGGAAGGAAAGGGACAAATTTGAACTTGCTCATTTCTTTCAACGGTTTGAATGTTGCTTCTTCCAGTTTTGATTTGGGTATTCTCAGGTCTCTGGCTGTAAGATGGACATTCGAAAGACTGCAGAGTGGAATGGAAATCCCCTGAGATAACCCAAATTGCCTGGCAAATTGAGAAGGACAGTACACCTCAGCTATACACTTATAAGCTCGAGGGTTTAAAGTGCCAATGAACAACTCCCTTGGAAGCAAAATAGAAGCCCACATGCCTTTGTGGGGTGGGGTAGAACACTCTTTATCAGCTAAGAATGTTCGTAGCCAAGCAGGTCCTTTGTTGGCATCAAAGGGGCAAAAGAAGGTAGCAGGTGGAGAAATAGGAAGTTGGTGAAAAAAGGTGAAGTAGTAAGCAAAGGAAGCATGATAAAGAACAACTCTGGCACATTTTTCCCCATAAGTGCTAGGGTCCTGAACAAGCAATTTTAAGCATTTGGGATGCAAATCAGTGAAGTAAGCAAAGAGCCAGAGTTGGAGCACCCAAAGGGGACCCCTTTGGTTCACATCAAGTGGTTTCTCACAAAATTGGGAACAGGCTCTATAAACATGACCTAAGAGATAAGGAGCCAGGGCTATGCATTTTTTCAAAACAAGTGCCTTCGCAAGTGGAGCGAACTCAGGCATAATCCTCTGAGATGATGTACAAAAGAGAAATTTCCACAACCAATACAAAATGAAGGAAAAAAGTTCTCTATCTCTCACGGGACCTACCCTTTTATTTTCGGCCTTTACAAAATCACTGTAAGAGGAGTTTAAGGGTGGAAGAGAGAACTTAACAGGAAGGTCTAGATAGCCGGGAGTGAAATGAGAGCCAAGGGGTGAAAGCCCTAAAAGATAGAAAATATCAAGAACGGTGGGAGCTATCATGCCACACCGAAATTGGAAAAAATTGAAAGCCATGTTCCAAAAACAAAGAGCAGCGGGAATCAAGAAAGGGTCTTCAGGAATGATAAACCTGGAAAAACGGAGGGCATCGAGAATACAGAGCTCTTGCAGGTCGTCTTCTCACGCAGGTACAACTCTGTCATACAATTCTTCCCATTCAGCTCTCAATGTCAGCCAGTAGCGATGAGGTCGGGTCACCCTCCAATTTCCCCAGTCGAGCCCTAATTCGTAGAGAAGAAAATGGTCCTCCAGACGAGGGTATAAAGTTGGAAGTTGAGCAGGAGCCTCTCGAAAGATGGGACCCAAGACGTATTCTTGTTTGTTGCTGTGACGAGGAACGAAGAGGCGGCCGTCTATGGCGCTTGACTCATCAGTTGTTAACTTGGCAATCTCTTCATCAATACATCTTTTCAAAGCCATAGTTGGGCTTATACGATCACCAGCAAGCACTTTCAAAGAAGAAGAATCCATTGGTAGCAAGCAGCAAGGAAGAGGCAAGGAAGAGGGGGTTAACAGAGGAAAAGGGTTTGTGTTTTGAGCGAATGAGTGATTTCAGAGCACGAAATAAAAAGGGTTTAAAAAAAATAAAAAATAAAAAAGCTTTTGTGTCCGGAAGATATATCGCGTAATTCGTTAAGTACTAAAAGTACAAATACGAAGAGCTTCCTTCAATATTGATACTTTTGGAAGGAAAAACACATCCCAGATGTTGAAGCCAGCTTCGAAGTATAGTATTTGGCTTCGAAACCAGATTTTGGAGCCAAAAGTCAAACAATAAACGGCTTCGAAACTAAGAAGCCAGCTTCGAAGTACATTTCATACTTATGGATGTAAGAATGCTCAAGTATTCGTTTACTTCAAAGGAATTAAAGACTTGTTTTAGGTTTTTCAATAAAAGTAATGTCATTCGAAGCAAAACTTGAGATCCCTTAAGGATGGGAATTGCTGTTCGACACATCAAAACCAATAATTGGTTTATATATATTTAAGAAAGATTCTCTTTCTAAACTAAAACAGTGCAGCCCTAAAAAGGAGTTTTCATATTTTTGAAAGTATGGACTGTTATTCTAGGGAAAAATGGTCAATTTAAAACTGATTGATCATACTGACCATGACCATATGTTGGTTATGATCGAAATAAACTTTAAAGGGTAGGACTGTCGAATTCGAAGCACTAATTCTAAATGAAAATCAGCAAAAATTGTCAACTATTATTCCATAAATTGGAAAAGTTCATGCTGGTTTTAGTGTTTCATTTTAAACAATTGAGTCCAGATTCGAAGGATAAGATTGTTCAGTTCGAAGCCCTAAATTTGCTTTTAAAGACAAATGGAGACAAGATCAAACAATGCCAAATAAAGAGAAAAAGTCTTAGCGGTATTAAAGCAAGAGCAATTACATCGAATGGCCCTATTTGGGTACAAACTCAAGCTCATAAAAATAGGGAATGGAATAAATAACAAGATCATGAAATTTAGTCCAACTATGATCAATAAATTTATGTTCTTTCTTTATTCTATCCTCTATTTCTTCTAACATTGGCTGCATGAGTTGATGTGCTCTCACTTCGTAAAAGAGCTCTTCAGCCTTTATTTTGAATGTTGTTTCTCTTAATCCTTGTTCCAATTTGTCTATATTCAAGTCATCCCAGTACGCAGAATCTTTATTCTTGAAATCATCGAATTCTTCAATGAAGTTCTCTGCTTCGTACTGGGCATAAACTCGAAGGGACGAAAGTTGGTCTAAAGATTATGTGATGGCCATAGAGGTCCGATGCCGATGGAGAAGCAATGGAAGTTGGTCCAAAAACATGTGAAGCTCTGCTTGGGCGAGGGGATTGAGGACATGACCCCGAGTCAGAATATCACAAGCCCATCGAAGGTTCTTGAGAGGGACTTCGTCCTCAAGAACATTGAAGGGCAAGTGAGAGAAAGCCACGAGCAGAAGTTGAGCTTGCTTCCGCTTAGCTGGATTAGGGGAAGGTGGAGGCTTGTAAGGTAGAAAGACCTTATCCGTGGAGAGGGCAAGCCTCAGTCTCTCTGTCCAGCAAGAATTTGGCAGAGGAGAAGGTGTGGATGTTTCTATTTCAGGAGATGGAGCAAGGGCAGAAGGAACAAGGGCATTAATATAATCGAGCCAGTCAGAAGAACAAATCTTCGCCTTCTGGGCTAAGAATGATGGATTGTACCCTTGTGCCTCTTCTAGGCGTCGGGCGGCGTGCACTATCTTTGTAGGCATGGAGGATGTATACCATGCCATAAGCAGATTCTCCTCCAAACTGCGTTGATGGTCAATGGGCACGTAGGGATAGGCCACCGAGCTTCGCGCATAAGAAGGGAACTCTAAAGGGTCAGTAAACTCGACAAAGTGATGGTTGATTCGTTCCCTCAAATACAGGCCTCAGGTTTTGACCAGCTTGTCCAGTCAGAAGCCCCAGAAGAGGAAGAAGTTGCAGCCTTATCCCATGCAGAGGGTTGTGAAGAAGAACTTTCCATGTCCATATTTGCGACTTTCTGAATCAAAGGATTGAGAGCAGTTTGTTCGTAGTCCAAGGGTGAGTCAGAAGAAGAACTTCCCACGTCCATATTTATAAGTTTCTGAATCGAAGGATTAAGGGCAATATGTTCGAAATCCAAGGGTTGATAATTTGCAAAGGCATCCATGACTTGAATATAGAAAGGTGGGTAAAGGTGGCTAATTAATGCATGGAGGTTCTTTCGAGGAAGAACAGCATCATCATATGACTCTTCGTGTGCTCGATCAATGGAGGGGAAAATTGATTCGGCCATAAAAAATATATCAGTCTATTCGAATACTAAGGCGGTGGGGGTGTTCAAAAGATTGAAGGAGAGTTTAATGCAGATGATGGATGACAGTTGCATTTCTAGGAGAATGTAAAATCCATACACGTTCTAAGACGTGGAAAAAAGACCTTGATCCACTAATATCATCAAGTATTGGGTATATTAGTGCGGAGGGTAATGTTGGCTACATATTTTGTACAAGCCAATTACAATTCAACGCGTGGCAAAATAAGGATAATATAGGAAGACTATTCAAGTCTTCGATCCTGATCGTACACGTGGCAATTAGTATTGGTTATTACGAGATCTGAGTAGCAGTGGATCAACAAAGAGACACAGGGTGATGTGGCTTCAACGGTTACTCACATTTCAAATTCAAATTTAGGAGGGAAGCCTAACTGCAAGTAATGGCGTAATTGAGCTAATCTTGAGGCAACATGATCAGCGATCATGGAGGAGCAGTTCGACGGTTAGAAATGCAGTTCGATGGTCATCCTTGAGCAATATAAATAGCAGAGAAGGCCCCAGAAAAATCCCTAGACTCAGATCCAAAAAACCAGTCTTATTATACTTATTTTCCTTTCTAGTTTTACATTTCCAGTCTTACATTTCCTGTACTTTAAATTTCTGCACTGTACTTCGTTCATAGGAATAGTTTCAAGTAGATTGTTGTTGTAAAACCTCTACGAGGCTGAGTTTGGATCATTATAAGTTTTTCATTTTAATGAAATACTTCAACTGTTCTTCATTTAATTGTTCTTTTGCTTAATTCTCCTAAATCAAGCCACCAGTAAAAGTCCTCTTCATTGAGGTTGAAAGAACTAAAACACAATCGTCTGATAATTGGTTGGCAATTAATTTTCTGTAAAGACTGATTGATCCTTACTGGCACGCTCGCAATTACAATAATAACCTTCGAAAGCCAAAAAGCCAACAGAATGCTTTAGATGTAATCTTGGATATTGTTTTTGTTGATATGTAATC
Organism: Camellia granthamiana; assembly: GCA_036172215.1. Lineage (NCBI taxonomy): Eukaryota > Viridiplantae > Streptophyta > Magnoliopsida > Ericales > Theaceae > Camellia > Camellia granthamiana. Next base: position 29,932,116 of record CM069915.1, on the reverse strand, counting down.
TTGGATATTGTTTTTGTTGATCAAGTAGGGTTTAGAACAAAAGTTAAGGCCTCGTTTGGCAAGTTAACATTTTAGTTAAAAAGTTACTAAAAAAGTTAAAAAGTCTATAACCTATATCATAAAATTAAAAATTCTCTTTTCTTTTTACTTTTTACACATCTTTTCATAAAAAGTCAAAAAATCACCTCAAATATATTAATTTTTTTTACCTCATATTTTAACTAAAAAATTATTAAAATAGTATGTTTTCAAACGAGACGCAATAATATTGAAAGACAACCCTTAGTTACTGAATCTCTCCAATCTAGAGGGAGAGAGAGTCAAACCAAAATCTCCCCCACAAAGTTCATCAATAATAATATCAAGTAAGCTCATGGGGATCTCCAACCTACCCTTTCATTGGATTGTCTATGATGCACAATCAAAAGCATATATTTTGGTTAATACCAAAGTTGAGATGGTGAAGTCCAAAATTTATTGTGATGATGCTTCATTTTAAATTAAGCAACAACAATTGACTCTAATGGGATGCCCAATTGAATTCAACTAGTAAAATCACAGTTGACAATACAATCACTAAGTAATGATATACAAATAGAAATTATACACAAAATAATCGATCTATCATTTTAAAATATTAAAAAAAATTAAGATGATTCTTAGGCCTCGTTTGGGGAGTGGCTATTTTAGCCAAAAAGCCAAAAAGCCAACTAAAACTTGTCACATCACCTCTCCACTTTCCTGCACATCTTTTCGTAAAAAGTAAAAAGTTACTAAAATAGCCTGTTCCCAAACGAGGCCTTAATGTCAAAATAGCCAACGACGTATCGTTTTAGTGATAATTCTGTATAAAAATTCTGAAAACATCACTTGGAATAGAAATCTGTGATTTTTTTTTTTTTAAATGCCTATTGTTCATATAATGTATGTAAATTAGTATATAAATGATTGGATGGAGTTAGAGAAAGAGATGTAAGTATTAGTGTCCAATATTTATGGGCGGTAGAGAGGGAGAAGAGGGAATCCATGTGAGGGCTCACTTACACGAAATATATATATGTTTAAAAAGGGACTTTTGCCAGTTATTTGTTTGCATTTGTTTTGGTGTAGCTTGGACTTGTCGCCATTTCAATACTTCAGATTTATGCCATAATATGAAAACTTGATTTTTTTACGTAAATTTTATTTTTTTTTTTAAAAAAAACCAAAATGATAGGGTAATATTATTTTTGTAAATAGAAGGTGTTTTCATGAGTGTTTTATTTTAAAATAAAAAGTCTATATTCTAAAAATTATATGAATTTTTAATTTATTTATTATCACCATGAATAATGGCACAGGGTTAGGGCTTCTCTAAAAAGAGAGTTGTTTTCATGTATGTATTAATAATCACGATTTGATATTTAATTAATTTTAAATTTTAATTTAAATAAAAAGATAAATTACATTGAGCTCTCCTCACATTAATTGCCCAAATCAATTCACAACGGCTGTTAGATTATATGCATTACATCTCATAATGAGCCATTTTATATGCTACCTAAATGAAAATTTATTAAATATTTTTGGAGTATAACGTAGCATTATTTATGTAGTATTTTGGATTAATAAAAAAATCGTAACGCACAAAGTGAGTTGTTTTTTATTTCTCAACTGCATAATAAAAAAGAGTCAACATATCATTCATAAAAATTTTATTATGTGATTAATTTTAAACACTATATAAATAATATCACATAATATTTTAACATTTTATTGAATAATTATCTCAAGTTGAAGGTTAGTTTATAATAGTAGTACATGACAAGTACAACGAGATGTGAAGATGAGAAAGTATGCAAATAATTTATCAATTAATGTAATAGAAAGCTGTACATAAGTTTTTTTAAGATCAAAGTTCCTCTCCAGATTAGCTTCTTTTGTTTTTAAGAGGGATTAATCTTTTTTTTTTAATCATAGATATATAGTATATGAGTAACATTAGAGATTCTAAAAATTCTATCAAAATTTTTATCAAATATCTCACATAGGTGGAGTTGTTTTGAACAAGCAAGATTAGCTCACCGGATGATTGTAAATTGGCAATGATTAATCTTTTTTTTTTAATCATGGATAATAGTATATGCGTAATGTTAAAGATCCTAAAAACTTTATCAAAAATTTTATAAAATGTCTTACATAGGTGTGAGATTTATACAATGTGAGTCTCATGTGAATCTCACACCCATATAAAACATTTATGCTGTGATTGGTTGAGGGATTTGAGGAGGGATTTGGAAAGGAAAATGGAAAATGTAGGTGAAATAAGAATAAAACATACGTATATTTCACTTAATTTCACACACATTTTCTCTTTTTCTTTCCAAATCTTTCTTCAAATCCTCCAACCAAACACAGCGTTAGTAAAATTTTTATTAAAATTTTTAAAATTTCTAATATTTTTGATAGTATGTTGGTTTAGAAGCCACCATCCTATGTTCACTCCTATTTTGCTGGCCAACAAAATGTCTCATTTGCTTAACAACAATGATAGAGGTCATTAATTTTGGAGTTTTAAAAAGATTACATGGCACTTAATAATAAAAAAAAAAAAAAAAAAAAAAAATACAACACCAAAGCTAAAATATCAAATCATTCATGGTGGAGCCCACTACCACATCATTAGTGGTAGCACTAATTAGTACTCTCACTCATTTTCCTTTGCTTAATGAGTATATATTGACTTCATTAAATGAGCATCATAAGCTTGTTTTATTTATGCCGCAATTTTATGGTGCCACATGGGGGCATGATTAGCAATAAACGTACCTATATACAATCACAGCTGTTCATCACTGTCATTCTCAAATTAACATTTTGTTAGATGATTTCATCTGTGCACCAATAATTTGTTTTTGCCCTTTGATAGAAAATGAAATGTTTTTGTTACAAAATTTTGACCACACAATTGCTCATATTTGACTTCTAAAATTAAGTTGCCAGAAAGTAGTTTTCTTGAATTTTATAATGGGGGTGCTGGGCAACAAAGATTTTAGTGTTTTTTTTTTCCTTAAAATTCATAAAAACATAAATAGTTCAAAATAGTTAATAAAATAAAATGTCATATCAAATCCATAATCATTTTATTTTTTCTCTCACAAACATCACACCCAACTATTAAAAAAATCCAACTATCTTCTTAAACACAAAAATTTTAAGGGAGACTTATTTATAAGTCCTTTTTCAGACACTTATACTAGGTTAAGTCCTGTATAATTTCTTATAGAGTCTCAAGTCCTATTTAGATAGGAATGTATTCCACAAGATCCTATGAGTTGACCATATATAGGAAATTGAATGTTACCATAGAAAGTAACATTTTCACATTCAATTAAAAAAAACGAAAACCTAGTAAGTTTGCGAAACGTTACGTGACACGTTACGTTACGTTTATGTAGGTGTCACGTTACGTTACGTTTATGTAGGTGTCACGTTACATTTTGCAAACTTAATTTATGGTAACATTCAATTTACTATATAGGAAATTGAATGTTACTATAGAAAGTAACATTTTCACATTCAATTAAAAAAATCAAAAACCTAGTAAGTTTACGAAACATGGTAATATTCAATTTGCTATATAGGAAATTGAATATTACCATAGAAAGTAACATTTTTACATTCAATTAAAAAAATCAAAAACCGAGCAAGTTTGCGAAACGTAATGTGACAGGTTACGTTACGTTTATGTAGGTGTCACGTCACGTTACGTTTATATAGGTGTCAAATGTGTCAACAAACTTCACACAGGACTTATGGAAACATAAATTATTTTGTGGGACCATATTTAACAAAAGTCTCCCTAATAGGACTTATAAATAATTTTTCCAAATTTTAACTTACTAAAATAACCTAATAAAATACCAACTTTTCAAACACTCACAATTTCACTGTGAATGGTTACTTTTAATCAAACAAAAAAAGAAAATTAGTCGAAAACACCCTTAATCCTTAGAAAAAGAAAAATTAAGAAAATACCTTTATTAGACAATTGTTAAAAGTTGTTAACTCAAAATATATATATATATATATATAATGTCAACCTTTGGACTAATCATTAAAATGGATCTAACGTTGGCAAGCACTTCGAGGAGCAATACCTCTAAACAAATTTTTAAGGAACAATTACTTAGGATTTCTATTCATAGATGTGGCACCAAATCATGCTAGAGGATGAAAAAATTTGTGTAATTTATATTATCATTTTATGATTTGATTCAAATTTGACTATATTTATATTAATATAATTTTAATCTAATTATTTTATTTTAATTACGTATTAAAATTTTTAAAAAATTAACATATATTAATTACATAAAAAGTATATAAAAATAATTTTTAGCTTTTAATTTGAGCAGAATAACTAAATTAACACTTACTTAAAATTTAGAGTTAGTAATGTTTAAATCAACATAATTAAAATTAAAATCAAACTATAACGAAGATGTTCATGTATATTATAAAAAAGGGAAAGTATATATTTACTTACAACGTGAGGGTGATTCAAGTACAATTCGTTGAGTACAAAAAAATCTCTCCCCCTCTCTCTCCTCTTAAAATTTTCCTTCAAGCCAAACAGAAAATTCCGAATCCGCCATTATATAATGCAGCCAGAAACTATATATTAAAAAAAAAAACAAATATTGTAATTTTATCCACAAAAACAAACCACCCCCCACGCACAAGCTCTTCTTCACAGAAGGCTGATTCCGGTACCGGCGCCGGAAAAAAGAGGAAGTTATTAGTCTTCGGAAATGCTCTGTAAATGAGGGCGCCACACGCCGACACGGCGACTCCGGCGATCCCGCCGCGACGACTTCTTTTCCGAGACGAGGATTTCATCTGGGTTGCACTTGATCTTGCTGATCTTCATGGAATTGGATGATTTATTGGGGTTAATGTTGTTGTGGTGAGTCTTCTTGTTCTTCTTCTCCGGCAGCGAAGAAGTCGGAATCAAGAAGTAGATGGTGCCCCTTTTGAGCTCCGAGTCCGGCGAGAGAATTAGAATACGGCGGACAACGCCTTGGGAGGAGGGTTTGGTGAGGACGTGGTTAGGGTTGTTCTTGAGGACCTCGCCGGCGGTGACCGGACTGGTTATTTCTTGTACGTGGCCGTTTAAGTGGACTATGCGGATTAAATCTAGGGCTCCACAGGGAAGAACGCAAGCCAAACAGCACCTTAGACTGTTGCCCATATCTCTTTTGAAGTTTGGGTTTGGGTTTTGTTTGGGTGGGTGTCTCTGTTTCTGTTACTGGGAATGAATGAGAATGTGAAAATGTGATGATGGATGTGTGACAGGACAATGTTATATATAGGAACCAACGTACCATTACTACGAACATACTCTATTATATATTATTATAAGAGTAATGCTACGCGTCAGGAAAAAAGTTTCAGGAAAAGCTTCAGGAAAATTATCTTACCGGTAAGAGAATTCTCTTACCGGTAAGAGACCCATCACATTAAAGGGAGAAAATGAAACGTCATGGGTCTCTTACCGGTAAGAGAATTCTCTTACCGGTAAGATAATTTTCCTGAAGCTTTTCCTGAAACTTTTTTCCTGACGCGTAGCATTTTCGTTATTATAATCTTGCTTTGATTCAAGTTGACTAATAAATATAGAGGGATACTTTGTTTGGATTTCACCTTTTTTACGTTTTTTATGTATTAATTACAATTTTATTTTAAAATAAAATTATATCTTTATTTTCATTCTTAGGGCAAGTTTGGGATCTTTCAAAAAAGATAAAAAGATAAAAAGTTACTCAAAAAGTTAAAAAGTTAACACTATTCATCAAAAGTCAACAATTACGGCTGCACAACTCCCAATTCAAATTTTTCCCTACAAATCAATTTTTACAATTTTTTATTACACATTTTTTCATAAAAAGTCAAAAAGTTAACCCAAACATTCATATTTTCAATCTCAATTTTTTAGTCTAAAAAGACAAAAAGTACATTTATTTAGGACACCCAAACAACCCCTTAATCTCTATAATCTTAATTGTAATTCTAATTCCACCCTCATTTCATCCGCTTTGATTGACATTATTTTTTTATTGCTCCAAACTTCTGACAGCCCTTTCATTGCAATTTCTCTCATGTTGATCTATTTCTTTATAGAGTGGGGATTGCAACGATAGGAGGCTGTAAGGGTGAAAGGTCAGGAGGGTAGAAGAGGAGAGTTGAGATTCTCTCCAGTATTTCTCTCCAGGTGACGGTTCTAATTGGGTCACGTCATCTCATTAATCTACCAATAAAACTAGTTAAAAAAATTCAATTAATTCACTAACACACGTCCCACCACTAAGACCATCTCTAATGGTTAATCAAAACTGATATCAAATTTAAATTTTGATGAAAATGCTACTGTTCACAGCTCCAACGGTTCACCAAACGTGATATCAGATTGAGTTTTCAGCAAATGTTTCATCAGATTGAGGACGAAATAATGAATTCATCAAAACACTGTTCCGGACCATTGGAGAGGAGGACCCGGTCGACCAACCGGTTGCCCGGCCGGTTGACCAACCGGTCAACCCATAAAAGGTTCAAACAGTTCAGCAAAAAATTCGAAAAATTCAAAAAAAATTTTTTTTGCCTAACCGGTCGACCACCCGGTCGTCCCGAAAAAAGTTCAAAAAGTTCAAAAAAAAGGTTCAAAAAATGCAAAAAAAAAAAAAATTTTGTGCAAACCGGTCAACCGGCCGGTCGACCACCCGGTTGTCCCGAGACAAGTTTGAGAATTTGGTGAATCGTTGGAGCATCTGTTATCAAATTTGATGAAATGGATACTTTTTGACTCAGATTTGATGAAAAATTTGAGTAAGCGTTGGAGATGCTCTAACTCGTTTGCTCTCTCTCTCATTCATTTCTAAAGGAAATTATTTTAATCTTTTTCATTTTATTTTCATAATATATATACATATATATGATTTTTAATATAAAGTTTTAATTTTATAAAATTAATATCATTAAAAATGTACCTTTAAAACGAGACTAATATTAAATATATTTAATAAAAAATTAAAATAAATAAACAATAATTACTATGTTTAGTTATGTTTTCAAATTATTATTTTTTAAATATAAAAATTAATTTGATGAAATAAACACACAAAAATCATATATTTTTTAAATTCTCAAAAACAATTTTCGTTCCAAAAAAAATCATATGAAAATAATGACTTTTAATTTTATTTTATTAACCAAATGAGTTTATAATTGTTCTTAAAGAAAATTAAAAAAAAATGTATTGTATTTGATTTGCACCAATGAACAGATTGAATTTGTATTTTAAAGAAAATAAAAATATATTTGATTTACACCTATGCACAAATTGAATTTATGTTTTAAAAAAAAATAAAAACATATTTGATTTGCACTTATATACATATTGAATTTCTGTGTTTTTTATTTCCTTTAAAAAAATTATAAACTCGTGGTTGATAAAATTAAATTAAAAGTCATTATTTTCATATGATTTTTTTTGCAATGAAGATTGTTTTTGAGAATTTCAAAAATACGTGATTTTTGTGTGTTTATTTTCATCAAAATAATTTTTATATTTAAAAAATAATAATTTGAAAACATAACTAAATATAGTAATTAATTTTTATTTATTTTAAATTTTTATTAAATATATTTAACGTTAGTCTCATTTTTGTAACAATTCGAAAATTTAAGTTGTCCCTTAAATTTTATACTAGTATTATGGTTGTATGTGATAATATATTATTAAATAAATAATAATAAATATAGAATCTAATTTAGCATTGGATTATCAAATATGAGATTAATTAAGGATTATTATTTGGGGCCAAATTAACAGAAATATGAAATTATAATATTAGTTGGGCCAAATTAAAGTTAAAGATAGTAACTAAATAAATAAATATAAAAGTAAGAGTAAATAAATAATAATAATAATAATAATAATAATAATAAGTGTAGTAGTAAAATAAATAATTAATTTTCTGTTGATATACAATAGAATGTAATTTAATTAGGGATTAATTTATTTATATAGTTATATTAGAAAACTGGGCCAAAGTGTAATTATTTTAAATATTTATTAAGATAAGTATAAATCCATGTAATTTATGATCAAATCTGGGCAGGGATTTGAGCTGCCACGTGTTGGACTCAGAAGGCTTTTACCTCCCTATAAATGGGGAGGAGTTGATCAACTCTGTGGAAAAGAAAAGGAAAAAAAGAGAGGAGGAGAGGCACGTAAGTTACTGGTAGTAGGAACTTATAGTAGGAAGGTTGTGATAGTGGAATAAGGCTAAGGGTCAATATCAAGGTGAGTTATATTATACCTTGAGTTATCATAATATATTTTACGTATGTTTTGACTTACCATAATTTATTTTATACAAGTTGTATTTTATTTGTTATATTAATACAAGTTATGTCTTTTAAATATTTCAATTACGTGGATTAATTTCTGAGCTCTAATTGTTTAAAATGAAACCCACGGATATATTTGTTTAAATTTTAAAGAATATTTGACTATAACCTTATAAATAATTATATTTTGTAAGCACCACAACAGGAGTCCTACGCCTTGGGGGACTTAAATAACCATTGGTTTCTGTTTGGTTACTTTGTGGCCCTCTTTTGTCATGGATCTATTGACCTCTGTTCTATGCGGAGATAAGTACTATACTATTGTGGGAGCCACCTCTATAATCCGTATGAGCCACCTATTGAATCCGTACCTCTGTTCTGACTGTCACTCTTGTAACCTCTATTCTGTTTGATACCGTGGTTGTGGTTATTTATTTACATAATCTGAGTTTTGCTACTTAAATGATCATTTGTTCAGATTAAGTTATCTTAAATATTTTAGTTATATGACTTTCCATGGTTATTTTGTGTCCCTTATACTCTTGGCATAATATTTCTTACTCTGCCATGTGCTAATAGCTGTTTACCAATTTTCACGAATCAATGCAATTCAGAAATAGTTTTTAGAAAGTCTTAGATGCGGGACTGTGGAATAGACATACACAACACTTTTATGATATTTTTATACGTAAATATCGACCTTTTTTGTTAATAAATTTTGTAATAAAAATAGAAGATCTGATGATTATTTTGGTACCCTCACTTAAATATTATTTTCACTCGCGTTTATTTATTTGATCAAGAATTGGCCGAAAGTAACTTCAGTTACTGGCCATCACGATACTTAATCCTTGAGTACGGGGAGCGGGTCGTGACAAATAGTATCAGAGTAATGGTTTATAAAAAAATAAATAAATTATCATTGGAGCATAGGATACACGCATATTTAAGAAGTAGGATAGAGGGTAATTAGTACCTAAATATTATATTTTATTAGTCGATTTAATTATATTATAATTATATATATATTTTGTGCCTAATTTGTGAAGGATATTAGATATAATTTATATTTGTTATAGTAAAAGAAGGGAAAAAAAAAAAACAAAAGATGTCGACCTCAAGCACCCACCAAAATTATAATATAATTAAATACATATAATTTCTAGTTCAGTACTAAAAAAAAAATTCATTTCGACTTTTTAAAAATGGATTCAAATTATAAAGATACTAATTTTGAAACTATTTTCCATCAGTGAAAAATTCACAGATAAAAGAAATAGGAGTTTATCTCAAATTCCTTCAACTTTTGCATGTAATTCTGTCATTTCATTTTTAGTCACTTGCTTAATTATGTTCTCAGTTTTTTCTTTTCAGAAATAAAATCAATGAAAAGTTTTTAAAGCCACCACTTGTTACTCATTTTGGCTCAAAACAATTTTTGACAACTAGACAGTGAGTTATTTTTGGTAAAAAAATTTTGAGGTAATATTTTCTATCAGATTAATCATCTAATATATATTTATCAGAGTGTGCAACGGTTAATTTACACATATGACAAATTTCGAGGACGAAATTTTTAAAAGAAATGAAGATTGTAACAACCGAAAATTTAAGTTGTCCCTTAAATTTTATACTAGTATTATGGTTGTATGTGATAATATATTATTAAATAAATAATAATAAATACAGAATCTAATTTGGCATTGGATTATCAAATATGAGATTAATTAGGGATTATTATTTGGGGCCAAATTAACAGAAATATGAAATTATAATACTAGTTTGGCCAAATTAAAATTAAAGATAGTAAATAAATAAATATAAAAGTAAGAGTAAATAAATAATAATAATAATAATAATAATAATAATGGGTGTAGTAATAAAATAAATAATTAATTTTATGTTGGTATACAATATAGTGTAATTTAATCATGGATTAATTTATTTATATAGTTATATTAGAAAACTGGGCCAAAGTGTAATCATCTTAAATATTTATTAAGATAAGTATAAATTCATGTAATTTATGATCTGGGAAGGGATTTTTGTAGCGACCCTAATTTTCTTAAGTCATTTATTTATTATTATGGTTATTATTATCTTATTTTATTTTTGACTTTATTAATTGTGTGATCACATGAGAATTTAATGTGATATTTAATGAATTAAATGTGGTGATTAATTAACTTAATGTGTTATTTAATTATATATAATTAATCCAAATCTTTAAATATTTATGTTTGTTATATATATAAAAAACAGAGAGGTGATATATATATATTTAATCTTATATTTATATTTATATATATTATAATTATGTTGTATTTTATAATATAATATATTAAAATAGTTTATTAAGTTAGAATAGGATTAGGTTTTAATATAATATTATAAAATAAAATAAAAAAACAAAAGAAAAGAAAAATAAACAAAATGGTGTTATGTTATATAGTCAATTAGGTTAAATGATTAGAGGCTTAGTAAGACAATCTCCAATGGTTCATCAAATCCAGTATCAAATTTAAAATTTGATGAAAAAGCTACTGTTCACTGCTCCAACGGTTGCACCAAATAGATATCAAAATGAGATTTCACCAAACATTTCATCAAACTGAGAACAGGCGAAGCATTTCACCAAATCACTATTACTGACCGTTGGGTTATAACAACCAGTCGACCAGCCGGTTGACCGGCCGGTCAACCAGTAAAAGATTCAAACAGTTCAAGAAAAAAGTTCAAACCGTTAAAAAAAAAAAAAAAAAAAAAATTTTGCCTAACCGGTCAACCGGCCGGTCGACCACCCGGTCGTCCCGAAAAAAGTTCAAAAAGTTCAAAAAAAAAGTTCAGACAATTCAAAAAAAAATAATAATAATAATAATTTTTTGCCTAACCGGTCAACCGGCCGGTCGACCACCCGGTTGTCCCGGGACAGATTTGGTGAAAGGTGAACCGTTGGAGCATGTGATACCAGATTTGGTGAAATGAGTCATTTTTTACTTAAATTTGATGAAAAATCTGATTCACCGTTGGAGATGCTCTAAGAAAGAAAGAAAAAAACGGGAGCCGCGGCAGAAAGCCTTGGGAAAAAAAGAAAAAAAAAAGGAGGCAACGGGGAGAGAATAAGAGGGGGGAAAAAAAAAATAGATTATTAGGGTTTTGCTTTGGTGAATTCATTAGTTTTTTAAATATTATTTGGATTTTCAAAAAAATATTGTGAGTACAAAATTCATTTCCCTTGATTTATGTTTAATTCTTTGTTTTTATTTATTTGATATTAGTTTGACTTTGTATTTACATAAAGAGGATAGATTGATTTTAATTATTTTGATTAGTGATGTATGTAAAGTTTAGGATTTTTAGATAATTGATTGATTTTAATTACGTTGATTAGTTGTGTAGGTAAAGTTTAGGATTTTTAGATGATTGATTAATTTTAATTATTTTGTTTAATTGTGTATGTAAGGTTTAGGGTTTTTAGTTGATTGATTAACTTTGATTATTTTGATTAGTTGTGTATGTCAGATTTAGAGTTTTTATATGGATTTATTTTATGGTTGTAATAACCCTCATGATTATATGAAACTAAAATTAATATGGTTATATGAAATTAAAATTAATTAAGAACCTATAGATAAATTCCTTATACTCCACCATGACTCCATGGATTGTTATTTTATTTGAGTGATGGTAAGAAAGAGTGTATAAAAAAAAAGTGAGGATTATGAGATTTATTTGAATGCCTTAGGCTTGGCATTGTTATGTTTATTCTCATGTGTGAGATGTTGTGTATATATATATTGTTGCCTCGTTCTCATGAGTAGACGAGTGCTTTGATTTGCGCGCGTACGTATATGCTAACCATCCGAGAAATGTGAGTCAAACTCGGGACGATATCCCCGTGCAACTTTGGCTTCGGAGCGGTGTTAGGTATACGAGAGGCACATGGGATATATGTGTAGGCCGGAAGGGGAGGGCCAAAGTGGTGGAGTTAAAGTACAAAAATTTAATTATGAGTTTATTGATTTGTACATCTTGAAAAATAGTAATCGACCTCAATAAATTATGAAATTTGAGCAGAGGCATGTATACGTGATTTTGGACAACTTTTGTGTTGTAGCTTTTTTTTAAAAAGATTGATTAGAACTTATAATCGGATGACCTTGGTTATTGTCAGTTTGATTCATTTTGGTAATGTAGATTTTATAGGCTGTTTTAACCCACGAAACGAGCTCATTTTTATTGGTTTCGCGTAAACTGAAGTAAAATATTATTCTGCACACTTTTGATGTTTTGAACTTTTTCGAAAAAAATCATCTTAGGGCAGTTTTTGTTCGTTTTCAGCTTCAGATTTTTCGATTGAATTCCGTCTAGATTTTTAGATCAAGTTTTTCTCTTAACCTGTTCAGTTTATGTTAAATTCGTTCACCATGTCTTTTAGGAAATTTGATTCTATACAACTTTTGTTCTTTGAGTTTTGGTCAATTCAAATTATTTAGGTAGGAAACGGTGCATTTTTATACTTATTCAGCAAGTTACTTATGATTAAATTATACTAACTTTATTTCTTTTCAGGATGGTGGGTCTTACTAATTTTTTTTATGCAGGGCTAACCCACCATATTTTTATTTCTATTTTGTTTATTTTATAATCAATTTATATTTCGTTGTGTATGGACAAGAAACTAAATGCCACCGTATCTCGAGAAACTATCCATTCGTCTCGGTGCGGTTGGAACTACTTGTCTTGTCTCGTAATAAGAATTAAATATATTTTTGTCTGTGTCTGGTGGACACGTGGGTGTTAGATCTTGTACTCATACCAGTATACCTGTATACTGACCCGTTTTGTCTCTTGACAACTCGGGTGCATTCTGTTTGAGCGCAGCCGAGCTTCCTTTGCAGGATTAGTTGAGGCTACGGTGGTGACGAGAAGTAACTATAGTTTTTGGGCATATCTCTTGGATTTCTTTTGTTTTCTTGAGCTTTGGGTTGTTAGTAGTTTATGTATTTATAATTTTTTTTTTATGACTTTAGTATTGGAATAATTTAGTATGGTTTGTAACCGTACTTTATTTAAGTTGTTTTGATTGGTTGTTGCTACTTGAATGTTGAGGTATTGGTTAGTTATGAAATTATAATGGATGGTTTGGTTGGCGTTTAGTTTTTTTTTTTTTTTTTATTTCACCCCTAAGATTTGGATGATGGAATATTATTGGAGTTAGTCCTAATTCAATATTTAATTATCTAAATTTTGGGGCGTGACAGTTTGAGCTGCCACATGTTGGACTCAGGAGGCATTTACCTCCCTATAAATAGGAAGGAGTTGATCAACTCTGTAGAAAAGAAAAGGAAAAAAAAAGAGGGGGAGAAGCACGTAAGTTGCTGGTAGTCGGAACTTATAGTAGGAAGGTTGTGATAGTGGAGTAAGGCTAAGGATCAATATAAAGGTAAGTTATATTATACCTTGAGTTATTATAATATATTTTACGTATGTTTTGACTTATAATAATTTATTTTATACAAATTGTATTTTATTAGTTATATTAATACAAGTTATGTTTTATAAATATTTTAATTACGTGGATTAATTTTTGAACTCTAATTGTTTAAAATGAAACCAATGGATATATTTGTTTAAATTTTAAAGAATATTTGACTATAACCTTATAAACAATTATGTTTTGTAAGTACCATCACGCGAGTCCCACGCCTGGGGGACTTAAATAACTATTGGCTCTGTTTGGTCACTTTGTGACCCTTTATTGTCATGGATCTATTGACCTCTGTTCTGTACGGAACAAAGTGCTGTGCGGAGATAAGTGCTACACTATTGTGGGAGCCACCTCTATAATCCATACGAGCCATCTATTGAATCCGTGTCTTTGTTCTGACTGTCACTCCTGTGACCTCTGTTCTGTTCTGTTTGATACCGTGGTTATGGTTATTTATTTACATAATCTCAATTTTGCTACTTAAATGATTATTTGTTCAAATTAAGTTATCTTAAATATTTTAGTTACATAACTATCCATGGTTATTTTGTGTCCCTTATACTCTTGACATAATATTTCTCACTCTGTCATGTGCTTATAACTGTTTACCAATTTTCAGGAAACAATGCAATTCAAAAATAGCTTTTGAAAAGTCTTAGACGCGAGACTGCGGAATAGACACACAGCACTTTTATAATATTTTTGTATGTAAATATCGACCTTTTTTGTCAATAAATTTTGTAATAAAAATAGAAACTCTGATGACTATTTTGGTACCCTCACTTAAATATTATTTCCGCTCGCGTTTATTTATTTGTTCAAGAATTGGCCGGAGGTAACTTCAGTTACTGCCATCACAATACTTAACCCTTGGGTACGGGGAGCGGATCGTGACAATTTTAAAGGTATATTTTCAATGATATTAATTTTACAAAATTAAAATTATATATATATCCTATGAAAATAAGATATAAAAAATTAAAATAATTTTTTTAAATTTTTTATTAGAAATGAGAGAGAGAGAGCAAGAGAGAGCGCGCGAGTGAGTCAGTGGTGGGACGTGTGTGTCAGTGAGTTAATTGAATTTATTTATTTATTGAATAATGCTTGGGACCCCCTTTTGGGGGTCACCCCCTCACCCCCCTTTGCCACGTGGCGGGGGGTGATTGGAGGAGCAGGAAAAAAAAGAAAAAAAAAAAGAAAAAGTAACCAATGAGAGAGAGAGGGGGTCAAAGGGGGTGGGGGGAAAAGAGGGGATGAATCATTGTTGTTATTTATTTTTTTTTAGCTAATCTCAGCTGTAGAATTTGCAGTGGGGTAATGTGGCTCAATTTGGGCTGTCACCCGAAGAGAAGGCTGGAGATTATCTAAATTCAGAAGATGAGGTCTCCAAGTGGGAAGAGAAAAGGTAAGAGAAGAAAGTTACAAGAGAGGAAACGTGGATGAGAGGGGTTGCAATGGGTAAAGGGTTGTCGAAAGTCGGAGGTGAACAAAAGGCTAAGGTTAGGATTTAAGAAGAGCTCGTTTGGGATGTAGGTTGGTTTTTTAACTTTTTGATTTTTTGGCTATTTTATCCTGAAGCTAAAAAGTCTCGTTTAAGATAAATTTTTTGACTTTTGTATGAGAAAAAATAAAATGATTATGAGTTAGATGTGACATTTTTGTCTTATTTGCCTAAAATAACTTATTTTGTCTATATAGCTATTTTAGCCCAAAATATTATGCCAAACGAACCCAAAATAAGGAAAAATTTGATAATAAGATGGGATTAAAAAACAAACATAAAAATAAATGTTTCGAAATAGGATTTCAAATAAGATAACTTTAAAAAATTGGTGTAACCAAATAGTAATACTCAAATATTATATATATATATGTAAAAATTGCTTAATTATTTGAGATTCGTCTTCTTCTTTTTTTTTCGATTTTGTCATTTTATTTTAAATAATTTACTAATGGTGACCTATATGTTGAGTGCAGGTTTTTTCGTAATTACGCAAACATTCTTAATCAATTATGCAACAAATTTTTTCGTAATTACTCAAACATTCTTAGTCAATTATAAAACTGATTTTTTCGTAATTACACAAATATTTTTGGTCAATTATGAAACATAAATATTTTATTTTTTAACAAATTACAAATACACCTATACTAGATATTATAACTACCGTTTGCTATAAATTTTAATTTAACACAATACTCAGAAAAAAAAAAAAAAAAAAAAAAAAAAAAAAAAAAAACTATTCTTATATGCAATAATAAATTATCAAAATTATTTATTGAAAAACATTTCTCATATCGCTAAAAACTATTAATTAACTTAATGATTTATTTATTAACAAAATAGTTAATTGAAAAATATTTTTCATATCATTAAAAATTGTTAATTTACTTAATGATTTACTTATTAATAAAATTTGTCATTTGTTACGTAAGTATGATTTATGTATTAATAAAATTAGTCATTTGTATATATATATATATATTTTCTTCTGCTTCTTTATTAGTTTAGTGAATTATCTTAGTAGTTTTTTTATATTGGAGAATTATCTTAGAATTTGTTTTGTATTTATTTGTTGAGAAAAGTTACACACCATAATTTTTTTTTAATAAATTAGGAAGAAATGTTAAAAAATCATAAATTCACCCAAAATGATATATTAATATAATTGGAGTCTACATCATTGAGTGTATAACAAATCAAAAAATTGTACATATCATACAATATAATTCTATCATATATCTAATGATTTATTCTATGCAATTTCATAAAATAATATTCTAAACTTAAACATACTATAACAATAACCCTTGCCTTACACGAGTCTCTTTAAACTAATATACATACATACATATATATATATATATATATCCTTCTTTTTAAGGTAACTGGAGTCATCATATATTTATATAATAAAGTAGGACGATTTTTGAAAATATATAAAATGTATTAGAGATACATTTGATTTTAAAGGCTCAGATGGATCCTAAATTTATATTAATGGTTCAAATTAATGATAGTTCCCGCCCAAACATTTTTCTTCTAAGCTTCCCACCTACCCACGTCTCCCCACCATCCCTCTGTATCTCTCTTTCTCTTCCTCTCTGTTCTCACCTACGTCTCCTTCCTCATTCTCTCTTTATCTCTCTCTCCTTCTCTGTTCTTTTTCTTTCCTCTTCATACCGACATTGCTCGCTCCTTCCCTCCCTTTTCGCTCGGCTCGCAAGGTAAGATGTCCTCCATTTCTATCTCTTCCCCTCTCTCTTTGTTTCGATTTCTAATCTTTCTTTTTGTTTACATCTGTTCGGCGCTTTGGTGCCTCATTTTTTGGGCATCACAGACATGATCTGTATTCAATTGTTTCAGTGGCTTCAAGGTTCTGAAAATCGAACTCGCACTTGCAACCCTCCCTCTCGCTACTCTCAAACTCAGCTCGCAAGGTAATATCGATTTCTACCTCTCCCCTTCTCTCTCTGTTTCGATTTCTAATCTTTCTTTTTGTTTACATCTGTTCGACGCTTTGGTGCCTCATTTTTTTGGTCATCACACACATTTTTATCTCCCTAGATCATTTGATTCATGGTGTAGTGATTTGTAACCCTCGCATTCGTAACCCTCATTATCGCTGCTTTTGAACTCTCTCTGTCTCTCTTGGGCTGTGACTGTTTTGGTATGTTGTGTCTGTTTTGGTAATTATTTTAGAGTTTTGTTTATGGGGTCATTTAGGTTGGGTATCGTCTTCTAAACCCACAAATTTTAGGGTTTTTAACCAATCTAATACATTCCATTTTCCCAAACCCACAATTTTTTTTCAATATTTTTTAGAATCCTGATGAGTCTTGGCTTAAGTATTGTAAGCCTAATTTACTATTTTTTTGGTTGTGGACTTGCTAAGCATCTGAAATTTTGTAATTCAGGTCATGTTTGATCACACCAAGGACAGACTAATAATTTTCTTAACCTTCCACTCCGTTGTGCTACTTGCCAGGAAGCTGTA
Organism: Camellia granthamiana; assembly: GCA_036172215.1. NCBI lineage: Eukaryota > Viridiplantae > Streptophyta > Magnoliopsida > Ericales > Theaceae > Camellia > Camellia granthamiana. The sequence continues at coordinate 29,914,233 of CM069915.1, read as the reverse complement.
AAGCACCTACGCTGTAAGTTTACTCTCCATAATTGAGAAAACCCATTCAAAAATTTTTCTTTCATAGCATGGTAAATGAGGATGAAAAGAGTCTTTTAATTATGTTCGTTGCTGATTGAAATCAGGTTTTCTTTCTCACAAAAGGTGGAACTGAGATTTAGTATGATGTGAGAAGGAACTCCTTAGAGGAGGCCGTAAAGCTGTGCTTAGAGGGTGGTTTGCAAGGGATTGTGTCGGAAGTCAAAGGATTTTTTTAGAAATCCTAGGGCATTAACCAAGATCAAGAAGGCTAAGCTCTCACTCCTAACATATGGAAAATTAAAGTAAGTTCTATTTTTCAATTCAAATTTCCTTATCAGAATGAGTTGCATATTTGTCATGTGGTTGCTAATTATGAATTTCATTCAATGTTTCAGCAACGTGCCCAAAGCATTTTACTTGCAACATTTAATGGGTGTCGAAGAAGTGATTGTTGATTTGGTTGAAGAAATCACAGAGGCTGTTTCAATTATGATCAAGCCATTGAGCGAGGGTGAAGGAGAACATAGCCTCATCTCTATTTGGTTATTGACAAAATGCTCCATTAGAAAATAAATTGGATTTCCCCTTGATCATGTGGTTATGAATGTATGATTAATTTGATTTTTTTTTTTTTATTATAGATACTCTACTCGACAAACCATACAATATGAATGATTCGGATTATCAAAATAGTCCCAATATTGGCCTCGGAAAGAGGCAAGTAGTACCCCATTCCCGGGTGTGTTAAGAGTAATTAAGCCCCCAAAAATTTATCTCCTCACCTGCTATTATTCTAATAATTTTTCACTGGGCACCAACTTATTTTGTTTATTTTTATTGCTTTGTATCTTCAAGTGATTAACAGTTTTAACAGTTTTAGGCGATAAATTTATTTGAAATTGGGGTTGTTTATTCAAAACTAACCTCCATTGTTTGTTCCATTGTTTTAACAATAGGTATGGTTTAAATTGGGGTTATTTTCAATTGTATTTTCCATTGTTTGTTCCATTGTTTATTTGTTCAATTGTATTTTTCCATTGTTTATTCTGGGTTTGTAATTTTAACATTATTTTTCATTGTTTGCATGTTAATGTTCAATCGTCTATGAAGTTCGCTGACTTCTACAATAGCTATATTTTATTTTCTTTGTTTAATAAATTTTCTAAATTTGGAGTTTATTTGGGTTACTAATAAATTGGTATATTGTATTCAATTGAGTTTCATGTCTTCTTGTGAATTCACTCTCTACTCTTTGAAAAGAAAACAAAAAAACAAAAAACAAAAAACAAAAAACAAAAAACAAAAAACAAAACAAAACAAAACAAAAAAAATTTGATCGATTTTAATTCATTTTTAACCATAATAATGCATCTTGAGGTAGTCTGTAGTTTATGAAAAATTTTACTTTCCTATATGATCCAAAGGTTTATTCATTGATATTGAGAGTGGAATGAACAAGAGCCTAATGAAATTGTTGTCATTGTCCTTTGAATGTTGCAAAGACATTAATGAAATTGTTAGTATTAATGCTGCAGACATATTAATAAGGCTGTCATGTGCTGGAGTTTATTGTAGAAAATAAATTATTAGATATTTTTGTTGTTTTATTTTATTTAAATTTTGTGCTTCACAAACTTCACAAATTACAATTACATTTTGATCATAACATGTTGATTATGTTGTTTCAGTACCGACGCTGCTCTCTTCGAACTCGCACTTAGTTAGTAATTTCAGTAATTTTTTTCCAGGTCGCTATTGATTATGTTGATGGCTGTTTTTTTTTTTTTTTTTTGCTAATGCCTGTGTCTTTTTTTTTTTTTTTTTTTTGCTGTGTTGGGTATGACTGTGTCTGTTTGTTTTGCCTCTACCCTTCTCTCTCTGTTTGACTGCTAACTATTAAACCTATTTTGCTATCAGTTTTGCTATTAGTTTTAACTCTATTTTGCTATCAGTTGTAAACCTGTTTTTCTTTTGAAGAATAGTGATAAAGGCATTGATGTTTAGAGTGAAATGAACAAGAGCCTAATGAAATTGTTGTCATTGTCCTTTGATCCATTTTTTGTACAGTTTTAATCCACTCTTTTAGTGTATGACAATATAATGTTTGTTTTTCTTATATAGTTAATTTGATTGGCAGCAGTAGCACTAACTGGTGTATATTTTAATTTTAATTTTAATTTTTTTAAATTGCAGAGCACTGGCTGGTATGCATTATTTTAATTTTAATTCTTTTAAATTGTAGAGTACAGGCTGGTATGCACATTAGTTGATATTTAATTTTCAATTTGATTTGTTGAGATCGCAGAGCACTTACTGATGTGCTTTATGTGGAATTTAGTAATTTTTTGTTTTTATTATACAACGTTAACAAGTATACAATATTTTTTATTTCTGTATTTTGTTCAATGTTTACAATTTTTTTTACTTGCTCTTATATTTTGATTTGTTTTCTTCTTTTTGTTCACTTATTTTTATGTACACCGTGCCTTCAAGTACGGGTATATATTAGTGTATATATATATATGGACTAATTACACTAATATTAAATTTTGAAGTATATGCATTTTAGTGTTTAATTTTTTATTTTGTTAGTTTAGTATTTGAACAATGAGTTAAAAAATATTGCCCACACTATTTAAATTGATTAAGGGAGATTTTTTTTTCTTGAAATTGTAAAAAATATAACAAAATTATAAGATTATGGATCAAAATGTAAAGCCTTGTTTGGGAAGTTCAGTATTTTTGTTAATTATTTGATTTTTTTGACTATTTTAACCTGACTAAAACAATTATATTTGGGAGTTTGTTGGGTTTTTTTTTTTTTTTTTGGTAGTTAATTTGATGGTTGTGAAAAGGAAAAAATTAATTATAGATTGAATGTAATATTTTATCTTATTAATTATTTTAGTCTATTTTATTTTTTTAGTGAGTTATTTTAGTCTAACCATCTTCTCAAGCACATCCAAAAGTGTACACTTTGACAACATATATGTATTTGATCCTTTTGATTTACTAGAGTCTTCCTGTAAAATTATAAAAATGCCCCAGCTTCCGTTAATTCATTTGGACGACAGTTAATTGTAATTGCAAAATATCCCTAAAACAACAGCAATTTGACAAGTCCTATGCTTTTAGGATTTTATTTTTTTATTTTTATGTGGAACTCTTACCATTAGCTACCATGGATATACAGGTAATGCTATGGTACCAACTAAAATACACAGAAGTATAGCTGGCTAATCAATAATTAAATAAAGAATGGTTACATTCATCCTTCTCGTCTCCCAACCAAACCGACTGTTAAACACTTTTCTTCTCTCTCTCTCTCTCTCTCTCTCTCTCTCGCTCTCTTGTCCTTTCTTAGTTCCATAATATTTTCTGTTTGGCACCATGAATCGCGGGACTGCCTCAGTATCCTGAAGTAACAATATATATAACCAATCTTTTGTTTCTACTTGTAATAATTTAACCAGAAAAATCATGCTAACTGTACCCAAAGTAGTCATTTAAATGCATAGTCACTTTTTTTTTTTAACTAATCCCGTAAAACTTGAGCAGCTTGAATTCGATTTTTTGTTTTAAAAAAAATACTTGAACTCGACTCATGCTAAAAATTTATTCAAAATTTAGTTGTTATACAAAGTTGCTATGACCAAGTAAGCTAAAACACATTTTGAAGTTAGTCATTAAGCTCAAAGTAAATTTAATTTGATAAGCTGATGTGCACTTTAGAAAGGTGATTTAATTAAAAGGGTCTCACAACTTGATTCTTCCAACAATAAAATCCAAATACTACTCATTTGAATGGAGCATTCAATTTGGAACCAAAAAAAAAATAAAAAAATAAAAACGTATTAGAAAACTAAACTATAGCTAAATGTGGTCCTTCAAAACTCTCATACAAGATTGACTCAAAATCATATATATTTAACCCCCAAAATCATGTGAAGTATCAAAATTTAGGCTTATCCAAGAGTGGGAATCAAACCACTTTTCAATTCTGTTAATACTTCATATTGGGGAGTAAGGAAATCTTAAACCATGACTGGTGATCATTAAATTACAAGATGCAAACAAAACTAACCTAATCTATAGCATAATTAACAGTAGTTTATAGCTAGTGCGATTGATGATTAGGGGTATCTGTACGCTCGTGCGGGTGAAGCCAAAATTAATTAGGACGAAGTTTCGTAGCACGGAGGTTCTAAGCACCGCCCACAGTAGGGATTAGCTCAATTTAGGTTAAATTTGTCGTATTAAGATTCCTAATGTCATAGATTGAATAAAGATAAGAAAAGAGAAACTATATCCATTATTGAATAACGTGTTTTCGAGTCTGTCTTCACACACCAAAGCCAAGGTGGAGACTGATCAATTAATTTTTATTATTATGTAGTATAAATATGATCATTGGTATTAGAAAATTAATTTTTAAAGCTTGAATACCTTATCGTACTCTTTTGTCGCTATTGCTTGCTCCACCACCCCCCTCCAAGTCTTGCCAAAAATTTGCATTACATTTAATAACACATTGGTTAACATATCTAGGTGCAATGATCTTGATGCTTGTACATGATCATTCTTGAACCATACAGTAATTAGTCTATACAGCTGGCATTGTGGCTCTTTCAGAGATAGATCTTTGTATTCAGTGTACTTAAGTCTGGCATTGTATATAACATATATTTAGAATCTGAATTCATTTTCATTTTCATTTTCATTTTCAATAAGTACTCATAACAAAAATTTTAAACAGTTGCAATTTTTGATTGAAATCAGAGTTGGTATGCTTTGTCTTAAAAGTTTGTGTATGTATATGTAGATATGGGTAACAAAGATCAGTAGGTGGATTCATATAACTTGTGTAACAAAGATCAGTAGGTGGATTCATATAACTTGTTTTCATCAGCAAAATAAATATAGAAATCAAATTTAGATCTGCTTCTTGTTCTCAATATTCCTCATTCCGAACCAAAGATCTACAAAAATAAGGTTAAACTGAGACATTTTAGCCAACCACAAATTGCAAACAAAACTTTGTGAAAAATATATTTATAACTCAGACAATTTATAGGTGACGTATAGGAAATGCCACACTATTATGTTGTTTCCGGGTCAGAGCAAGTTTTTTTTTAAAATTTTTTCAAAATACTTTTGCATTTATAATTATTAAATCGTGTGAAAGATATTCATCCACAAATCATTTTGGTTCAGCATCAAAGAGACATAAAACAATGTATAATTTTTTTTTTTCATGTGCATCTTCTCCAAAGATAGGTTGAGATTTATTTGCATTTTTTTTTGGTTTAGTAGCATTATCGGACTTGCTCTGCTTAACAATAACATTATACCAAATTTCAAGGCTGTGCTAGTTTGTCCATTAGTTCAAATTTTCCCAAAGAGTTTCCTTTCTTCCAACAACACTAATGCATTTTCTAAAATTTGTTCAGATCTTGAAGATTTACAGCAAATCTTTCAAATGAAAAAATATGGAGTTGGTGAGATATATAATCATCTCATATTCATTATAAAAATTAAATAAATAAAAAACTGCATGGTTCTGCATGTTCTACACTAAAATTTTTAGGCTAAACCCAATCATGATATTGTAACTACCTCTGAAATTTTTATTTTATTTTTAGCTTGCTTTATGTTGATATTGCTACAATAAAAGTTTTCATAAAGAAAAATAAACTATATTTTCATGAGGGTATTAGTATCATGTCTGAATAAAAATGTAGATTCATGAAAAAGTTTGGTATTGGGGCATTCAAATCTTGTAAGTAATTAATTGTTAAAGGTTTGAGCACAACTACTGCATTCAAATTGACCATTGAATTGAAGGTAGGAATTTTTTTATTTTTTGTAATTTTCTCATTTCTTTTGATAAGTATTCGCACACATTGCTCAGTTCATTCACACTGTTCGACAAATTTTTTTTCTCAAATTTAGTTTTTTTTGTTGTTTACCAAATATTCATGTTCACAAATTTCTAACCAAATGTCCATGACTTTGAGCTCTCGATTTTCCTTCACACAAGTGTTGGTTATACTTCCTTATTGGACTTTGAAACCAAATTGGTTTATTAAAAGAGGTTAGTTTGGTTTGGTATTGGTTGTAATATATTTTAATATATTATATCTAACTTTGAGAAGCTCAATACAATTTGGTAACAGCTAAGGTTTTATATAAAAAGCCTAAGATTTAATAATATAGATATATATTGTTATATTCATCTAAGGCATAGAGAGCGGCTGCTATAACATTGTTTCGGTGGGTATTGGTTTTGTGTAGCAACTACAGATTTGATATGGTGGTTGCTGGGTTAATCAATTGGTGAATTCCAAGCTTGGTGAAATAAATTCTGTGGGTTTATTTTGGCAGTCACTGTGTGGCTGATTTGAGTTATTATTTTAGGTCTTTTACAAATCTATTTCGAAGATTTTTATTCTTCTATTTGATGAGATTTTTCCTCTTATTTATTTGTGATTGTTAGCAGATATTTTAATATTATAATGTGTTATAGGTTTGATTTTCTTTTCTTTCCCTCCAAGTTTTCTTTGCCTTTAAGTCAAGTCTTTCTTCTTCTCCAAGTCTTCCAAAACTTGCCCACCAAGTCTCCAAGTCAAGTCTTCATTCTTATCTACCAAATCTCCAAGAAAACTTGGCCACCAAGAAAATTTACCCTCCAAGTTACCTCTCCTATAAATTGAGCCTTTCACCTCTCTTTTTAGTAGCTAAAGCTTCTTATTTGAGAGATTATCAGGCAAATAAATAAAAGGTGTATGTGATGAAGTATTGGGTTCAACCAATTGTGTAGTATTGGTAAATTATACGACTTAGTCGGGCTATTGTATCCTGGGGGAGTTAAGTCATGGTTTTTTCTGCTGGACTGGTGTGAGGCTTTGCCTAACCGCAGAGGGCTTGAATCTCCTTAAAGAGAGCGAATTTCTCGCGCCTCAGTCCTTACAATAGTTATTGTAATTTTTTTTTATTTGTATTTTCTGGTGTTTTATTTGTAATTATCACCAACAATTTTAAGGAAATTCAAATAGTAAAATTCATGGAGCCAGTATTAGAGAAGCCCAACGAGAATACCGGCGATCTCAACAAGCCCTTTCGGTTCAAGAGAGCCCCTTTCAATAGATGGAAAGGCAAGGTGCTTTTCTACCTCAGTCTCTTCAAGGTGGCCTATATCCTGACCGAGAAAAATCCGAACAAAGTCTTTACTGAAGAGATGACTGACGAGGAGTATGCTGCTCATCTTGAAAAAATCGAGAAATACAACACAGATGAGTATAAATGTCGATATTATCTTTTGAATTGTCTTTCGGATCAATTTTATAATTATTATGATACTACTTACACCACTGCCAAGAAAATTTGAAAAGCCTTGCAGAATAAATATGACACTGAAGAGGCAGGCGCTAAAAAATATGCAGTAAGCCGCTTTTTCCGCTATCAGATGATAGATGGAAAATCAGTAGTGAAGCAAGTACAAGATTTTCAGATGCTAGTGGCTGAAATTAGATCCGAAGGCATCAAAATTAGAGACAATCTTGTTGTGGCAGGTATTATTGACAAACTACCATCATCTTTAAGGGGGTTTCAGAAGTAATGTGTCATAAGCAAAAAGAGACATCCTTTGAGACTCTAATCACACGGATTCGGGTAAAGGAGTAAGCACAAGGACAAGATGCGCTTATGACACGAGCATTCCACTGCAAAGGTAAACTTAACTTCTGGATATACTTTACCTAAAGGTCGATTTCATAAAAATAGTCACTTGAAGCCAGTTAAGAAAATCTGGAAAAATGCTGGAAGGCCACAAAATAAAAATTATCCGAGGCAAAAGAAATGGAACCAAAAACTCCCTTCACAAGATCTGACAAATGTTACATGTTTGTGTGTGGCAAAAGAGGGCATATTGCTCGAACTTGCAAATTTCGGAAATAACAGTCTCGACCACAGGCTAATGTTATCGAGGAACCATTTGTAGCTATGATTACAGATATTTTTATGGTTCAATCTGTGGAAGGGTGGTGGGCAGACTCTGGTGCCAATAGGCATGTCTGTTATAATAAAGATTGGTTCAAAGATTTCACTCCTTTTAATGAGAATAGGACTGTTATGCTTGGTGACTCTAGTTGCTCGGGTGTGGGAATGTTGAGCTGAAATTTACCTCTAGACTTGTGTTTGTTCTAAAAGATATGTTGTACACACCGTCGATGAGGAAAAATGTGTTGTACACACCGTCGATGAGTTATTTGCTCAACAAAACTGGTTTCAAGCAGACTATTGAATCTTACCAATATGTAATCACTAAAAAATGCATATTTGTGGAGAAAGGGTATGCCTGTGATGGAATGTTTAAATTAAATATTGGGAATAAGAAAGCACATATTTCTGTTTACATGTTGTCTTCTATGAATTTTTGGCATGCTCGTTTATCTCATATTAATAGCCGATATGTAGGAGTGATGAGTAGTTTAGGATTAATTTCCAGACTAACAAATAAGTTTGAGAAATGTAAAGTTTGCAGTCAAGCAAAAATAACTAAAAGACCTCATAAAAGTGTGGTAAGAAATACTAAATTGTTAGAATTAATTCACACTGATTTATATGAATTTGAAGGAATTTTAACACGTTGTGGAAATAGATATTTTATCACTTTTACTGATAATTTTTCAAAATACACTTATGTATACTTGTTGAAAAATAAAAGTGATGCTTTTGAAAAATTTAAAGAATTCCTTCTTGAAGTTGAAAATTAATTCGGTAAAAAGATTAAAAGATATAGAAGTGATAGAGGCTGGGAGTATGAATCTTTTGAATTCAACTCGTTTGCTCAGTCTTTGGGAATAATCCATGAAACTATTCCACCATATTCACCTGCATCTAATGGTGTAGTAGAAAGAAAAAATAGAACTTTAATTGATTTAACAAATGCTATGCTAATTGAAGCAGGTGTTCCTTCAAATTTGTAGGGAGAAGCAATTTTAACTGCAAGTTATGTTATGAATAGAGTGCCACATAAAAAAACAAAAGTTACACCTTTTAAGTTGTGGACAGGGCATAAGCCAAATTTGAGATATTTGAGGGTTTGGGGTTGTCTAGCTTTTGTTAGACTTGTGGACCCTAAAGGACCTAAATTAGGTGTGAAAGCTGTCACTTATGCTTTTCTTGGATATGCAACAAATAGTACAACCTATAGATTTTTTGATATTGAAAACAAAATAATTTTTGAATCAGGTGATGTAATTTTTCATGAAGAAAAATTTCCTTTTAAATCTAAAAATGGTGAGGGTCAAAATTATCAAGAAAATAATTTATCTAAAACTAGTTCCTTTGCTCCTCTTTTACAAAATCAAGATACTGTAGTTTTTGAACCTAGAAGGAGTAAAAGAGCCAGATTAGAAAAAGATTTTCGCCCTGATTATCATATTTTTAATGTGGAGGAAACTCCATTAACTTTACAAGAAGCTTTGGCATCTCTTGACTCTGTTTTTTAGAATGAGATTGTAAATGATGAGATGGAATCATTATTATCCAATAAAACTTGGGTATTAGTAGATTTACCACCAGGTTGTAAAACTATTGGCTGTAAATGGGTTTTGAGAAAAAAAACTTAAACCAAATTGAACTATTGATAAATATAAAAGAAGGCTTGTTGCAAAAGATTTTAAATAATAAGCAGATCTTGACTTTTTTGATACATTTTCTCTAGCTACTAGAGTTACATCCATTAGATTATTAATTGCAGTGGCTGCAATTCATGTTCTAAAAATTCATCAAATGGATGTTAAAATAGCCTTTTTAAATGGAAACCTGGGTGAAGAAATTTATATAGATCAGCCTGAGGGTTTATTGCAACCCGGTTAAGAAAGCAAAGTGTGCAAGCTAGTTAAATCCCTATATGGCTTAAAATAGGCCCCTAAACAGTGACATGAGAAATTTGATTCATGCATGATTGAGAATGGCTATAAAACGAATGAATATAATAAATGCATCTACTATAAATCTGAAGGAAATTCACATGTCGTTATTAGCCTCTATGTGGATGATTTACTTATATTTGGCTCTAATTTGCATATCATCGTGGAAACTAAAAATATGCTTAGTAGCCATTTTGATATGAAAGATCTTGGTGAGGCTAATTATATTTTGGGAATGAAAATTACGAAAACCTGTGATGGAATATTTCTTGATCAGTCACATTATGTTGAGAAAATAAAATTTTTATAAGTGCAAGCATGTTCTTACTCCTTTTGATCCTCATGTGCATTTATTTCCTGTTGAAAATGATGAGGATGTAATTAATCAAAAGGAATATGCTAGTATGATTGGTAGCTTGCATTATGCGACTGACTGTACTAGACTTGACATTGCCTATGCAGTTGGAGTACTTAGCAGGTTTACTAGCAAGCCTGGTAGTGATCACTGGCTAGCCATTGAGCGGATTATGAAATATTTATCTGGTACCATAAAATATGGCTTGTTTTATAATAAGTATCCTATAGTACTTGAAGGTTACAGTGATGCCGATTGGAATACCTTGCCAGGCAATTCATTATCAACCACTGGTTTCTTATTTACCTTGGGAGGTGGTGCTATAAGTTGGAAATCGAAAAAATAAACCATTATTGCTAATTCAACAATGGAGTCTGAACTTATTGCTTTAACTACACCCAGTGAAGAAGAAAATTGGTTAAGAGATTTGTTAAATGAAATTTCTTATTGGGAAAAACTGATTCCACCTATATTGATTCATTGTGATAGTACCGCAGCAATTGGTCGAGTTAATAACCGTTATTATAATGGTAAATCCAGACCTATCAAAAGAAAACATAGTATTGTGAGATCTTATATGAATAATGGCATCATAAATGTGGATTATATTAAATCTAGTGATAATCATGCAAATCCATTAACTAAGGCCTTAGCAAGAGATAGAGTCTGGAATACATCGAGGGGGATGGGGTTGAAGCCCATTGAATATAGTATGAGCCATGTATGAGGATACTCAACCTAGGGACCAGAGATCCTGTAACTGGGTTCAATGAGAAAAACGATCATATGATGGCCGTGAGAAATGCACTAAATTACTTTTTACTCATCCCTATGATGTAAGTGCATTTATCCTGTAACGTTGTAGAAGTTGAGTTATTAAAAAGCTCTTAATGAATTTTTGTAGCTCTTATTGAGTGGGGTGTCATAGTTACAGGAGCACCCTTGATAGAATTCACTTATGTAAGTGTGGTAGTAGGGCCGCTACCTATGAAATTTGGGCTAATTCTCAATCACACTCATGAATCCTGGGATCGCACAAGGCCATAATGTGCTGGCTCTTAAAGCTTATGTGAACACCTAGAATATTATGTGTGTGCAATAATTATTTATTTCCCTTAAGCAGTCGTAATTCAATGCTGAGCATACTATTGGCTCTGGAGTAGATATTATTGTTTCACTAATGGAGATTTAATGCAGAGCACACCTACCATGATGCATAATATCCTTCTTTGCCTAATAATCTCAAATTTTGCTACCTACAATATTAACATAGGTTGGGAAATGTTAGTAGATATTTTAATATTATAATGTGTAATATGTTTGATTTTCTTTTCTTTCCCTCCAAGTTTTCTTTGCCTTTAAGTCAAGTTTTTCTTCTTCTCCAAGCCTTCCAAAACTTGCCCACCAAGTCTCCAAGTCAAGTCTTCATTCTTATCCACCAAGTCTCCAAGAAAACTTGGCCACCAAGAAAATTTTCCCTCAAAGTTACCTCTCCTATAAATTAAGCATTTCACCTCTCTTTTTAGTAGCTAAAGTTTCTTATTTGAAAGATTATGAGGCAAAGAAATAAAAGGTGTATGTGATGAAGCATTGGGTTCAACCAATTGTGCAGTATTGGTAAATCATACGACTTAGTCGAGCTATTGTATCCTGGGGGGAGACAAGTCATAGTTTTTTCTGCTGCACTGGTGTGAGACTTTGCCTAACCGCAGAGGGATTGAATCTCCTTAAAGAGAGCGAATTTCCCGCACCTCAGCCCTTACAATAGTTATTGTAATTTTTTTTTTATTCGTATTTTATGGTGTTTTATTTGTAAGTATCACCAACAGTGATTATTTGGAATTCACCTAAGGGTGGTTTGTGAGACTATTCGTGTCTCGTTTGTAATCGTTTGGAAACTCAATGGTTGATAGTGGAATCAAATTTCGATCTCGTAGACGTACCTCACATTGAGGGAACCACGTAAAAATTCTTGTATTGCTTTTAATTTAATTTTTTCGCATTAATTTTTATTCCCATTGATTGATTTACTTGTGGGGAGTTATCAATTTTCCCTAACATGTATGGGAGCATACTTGTTATCGCAATCATTCTTAAATTTTGATTTCTTAATTACCCCCTTTTTCGATAATTTTATATTTGATTATATGTCCAACTTATAGCAAGGCCCTAAACAATTATACGATCTTATAAGTAGGGGTGCAATTCGGGCGGGTTCGGTCGGGTTGAGAGGTTGTCCAAGCTCAGCCCAAGTTGTGCTGAGATCTGCCCAAGCCCACCCAAGTCCGAATTGTAACCCGAGGTTACTTGCCCAAGCCCTGCCCGAGTTAAACCCGAATTGCCCGAGTTGCCCAAATTGCCCGAATTGTATTTTTTTTTTATAGCTACATTATTAAATTATTAAAATTTGACTCTATTTACATTTTTTTTTATATAGAAAATCATTAATACCATCAAAACAAATAATTTATATAATGTAAGAGAGATGCCGCTATAGTAGTCTTTACAATTTATGAGTGAAAATAAAAATAAAAAAAGTAAGATTTTATATTATTTATATATATAATATATATTCAATATGATTTAATAATATAAATTACTTTAATATCGTGTAATGACTAATAATTTATATATATATTTAATATTTTGATATATCTATAGATGTATAATTCGGGTTTCGGGTTGCTCGGGTTGTATGATGTCTTTGCCCAAGCCCGTCCAAATTTAATTCGGGCTTCTGAATTTTTGTCCAAGCTCGTACTGAATTTGAAATTATCTTGTCCAAGCCCTAAAAAAATTCGAGCTGGGTTCGGATTGCTCGGGTTCAGCCCGCTTAAGTTGCACCCCTACTTATAAGAAGGAAATAGTGTACAAAACACCATTAGACAGACAAACGATCACATGTTGTTTTAGACCAATTAGATAAGTTTTACTTAAACAGGTATATGAGATATGTTTTATTTTATTTTTTTAAAGTACACCAAGTGTGAGGAGTTAACATATCTGATAAATAAATCAGGGCCATTTTGGCAAGCTGGTTAAAAGTAGATTTTTTGACTTTTTGATTTTTTTGAATTACATCATCTCTTTACTTTTTTAGACGTTTGTTTTAAAAAAAGTCAAAAAGTTAACTTTTAACTAACTTTCCAAACCACCCCACTCAATAATCAAATGAATCAATGAATGGATTAAAATCAATCACCTAATTAATTCATTGCAATGCTATATTACAATTAATTAAGTAAGGGGTTGTTTGGTTTTCATTTTTGGCTAAATAATTACAAAAGGACAAAAAAAAATCAAAAAATCACAAAAAGCCAAAAATCACAAAAGGACAAAAAAAATCCACCATTCCAAAGCTAAAAAGCCAAAAAAGTCAATCAAGAATACCAAACAAACAAAAAAGTTCCAGACTAAAAAAGTTAAAAAGCCAAAAAACCAACTAAGAAAGCCATTGTCAAACGAAGGCTAAATACAATAGATGAAAAGGCACTCTGATCTTCCCGTTTTATGAAAGAAATCAAGTCATCTTACAAAACCGCCGAAACTATTGATGGTATAGGGTGAGATTTTAACATTTTAATATTAAAATAATATTTGTCTAGAATAATGCACCAAACGATAAAAAGATTGAAAGTTTTAAATATAGAGCTCTAGAGGAGTTCTAATGAATTGGCCCTCATCCATGATGTGATGTTTGTGCCTTGTTTTTTTTTTCAAAAATATTTTGAAGCTCTAATTTGTGAGTTCTAAAGTTCTAATGTGTTTGTGAGGCCCATTTGATGTGATGTTTTGGCCTTCTTCTTGTTGTTGTTTTTTTTTTTTTTTTTTGACTTTCCACCTCACTAGAGCTCAATTTGTAGCTTTGAAAATGAGTTTTGAACTTAGAAGAGCAATCTGAAAATTCCAGAATTCTGCATCTTCGCTCGAGCGATCGAAGTTGCGCTTGAACGACCACCCTTTGTTTTGTGCTTCTGCTTAAGTGAAGAAGTCTAAGCTTGAGTGTAAAATTCTTGCTCCCAGAACTTTACAAGTTTTACAGACCGCTCGAGCGACCAAAGTTGCGCTTGAGCAAAGACTTTGTCTTTGGCTTGTGCGACTGTTGAGCTTCTGTTGAGCGTAAAAATCATGTAACCAATACTTTTACAAACTTTGCAGCTCGCTCAAGTGACTGAAGTAGATGAGCCTTACATACACATTAGAGCTATTAGAGCTCACAAATTAAAGTTGTAAAATATTTTTATTTTTTATTTTTTACTTTACCACATCATTAATGCTCTGCATCATTTCCCAAATATATATTTGTCTCTGCTCTTTCATTTCTCTCGTACCATCATCATTCTAACTTTTAAAATATTAAATTGAAAATTTTCAGTAAAAGAAAATTAAATGAATCCGAGAATAAATAAGAAGTGTTATTGGACAAGGGAGTTAACAATTTGTTCCCTGAAATTAGAAACCCACATTTTTTGCGATGACTTACAGAAAAAAAAAAAAAATTATGAAATATTATAAATGCTCTTATATAAAATTATTAAAAATGTTAGAGATTTTAAATTTTTTATTAAACACTCACATGTAAAACTCATACTCATGTGAGTGGTTTTTTTTTTTTTTTTTAAGGAAAATACTTGGTAGCTCAAAATTGGTTTGGCCCAAGTGGCTCGATTGCCCAAAACGACGTCATTTTAGGCAGGTTTCTTTTTTTAATTTTTTTTTTTTTTTTGTCTCTGAAACAGAAGAAGAATGAAGAGGAGAAAGAGAAAGGAAGAGAAAAACGAGAGAAGAAGGAGGGACCCATCATCGGCGCCGCCATCACCGGCTCCATCACTGGCGGCGCCATCACTATGTGTATACACAGATCTGTATAGATCTGTGTACCTCTCTCCCTCTCTGTGTATCTCTCTCTCTAGAAGAAGAAATGACGAAGATCGACGCCTTCAAACGCGAGCTTCCTCTTGGCATGCTTCTTCTCAATGATGGTTCGTTTGGTTTTTCCTTTTTTGGGGGCTAATAATTTCGATCCGAGCAACATTTTGATCACTGCTCACTTACATATGTATATATATATAATTTAGTGCATCTATGTATAGATTTGATTCAATTCAATTCTTGGATGAGATGGGTTTTGATTTTTATTGTATGGGTTTTGTTTTTTTTCCATGAAATCCTGTTTGTTTGGTTAAAAAATTCATTTCTGTAGATGGGTTTCAGTTAATCTGTTTTCATATTTGTTGTTGTTGTAGCGATGCTCTCTTCCTCTTTCCTCTCTTTCTTCTTCATCTTTTTCATCTTCAGAGAGAAAGAGAAAGAAAAAAAAAAAAAAACCAAAACGACGTCGTTTTGGAACTCGGGCCATTCGAGCCATTGTAATTTCGAGCTACTAATTGTGTGGAGACATAATTTTAATGACAACACGTGGCCGAGGTGACACCGAAGTGTCAGCCGAGGTGTCACGTGTCTTGGTCATGACACCGAGATGATCTCGGCTAGGCCGAGGTTATCTGCGAAGAAATCGGAATCCAAGATAAGTGGATAAGGGACAAGAGTCCTAGAATGGGAGAGGACTTCAGTTTGGATAAAGATAAGACTCTTAGAGAGTTTATCCCAATCCTACTGGAAGTCCAAGATTAGCAGTAATCTTAAGTCCATTGAAGTTAGGCTTCTATTGGGATTAGGTAAGTGTTGGCTATAAAAGAGAAGCACCCCCATGGATCTAAGGTATGCTTTTTATGCTCTGAATAGTGAGTTAAGCACTTTTGCTATCTTTGAGAAATAACTGACTTGATCGTCGGAGTGCCTCCGAGTAGACGAACTACCGCCGGAATCTCTTCTTTCTGTTGTAGGTCGTTCGGGCTTAATCTATTCTACCGGTGTTCTCCAGCTGAGTACTTAGTTGGCAGTGTGGTCGGAAATTGACACACACAATTTGGCGCCGTCTATGGGAAAGAAAGGAGAATAGATGGCCAACGACGGACAGAAAGAGAATGTTGGGGACGACACCCCTACTGGGAGCGAGAAACACATTGACCTTGACGTCGAAGAAGCCAACTGCTACGAAAAGACTCGTGATAAGAATCACGGAGAAAAGGACGTCGGCCAGGAGGGCAACATGCCAAAGAAATTAGACTGGAATGGGTATTATAACGAGGACGACCTCCAAGTATGGAAAAATAGATGCCTACGGAGAGATGACGAGATGAAGGGAATGGCGAACATATTGGCGGACCTGTAAATGGTCGTCAATTTCATGATGTAGAACAACGTCATGCAGCCACCGTTCCCGCTACAAGATACGCCGATTCTAGTGGCCAAGAAAGATGCCCAGAAAGGGGGGCAGAACACAGTTCATGCAGTCCCTCAGCACAACAGGACAAAGGGGCATTCTCACCGGCCTTCACGGGAGGTCAGGCATGGAGAATCAAAGAGGGCTGGAGAATGATGCTTGGGAGTTGGAATTTACAAACTAAAGTTGGTTTAACAATTGTTGAAATTTTAAAAATTTACAAGTTGAAGTTAAACCGAGGACATGTTTAACACTTGTTGAAATTTTAAGAAAAATTTACAAGTTGAAGTTAAATCGAGGACGTGTTTAACACTTGTTGAAATTTTAAAAATTTACAAGTTGAAGTTAAACCGAGGACATGTCTAACACTTGTTGAAATTTTAAGAAAAGTTTACAAGTTGAAGTTAAATCGAGGACGTGTTTAACACTTGTTAAAATTTTAAAAATTTACAAGTTGAAGTTAAACCGAGGTCATGTTTAACACTTGTTGAAATTTTAAGAAAAATTTACAAGTTGAAATTAAACCGAGGACATGTTTAACACTTGTTGAAATTTTAAAAATTTACAAGTTGAAGTTAAACCGATGTCATGTTTAACACTTGTTGAAATTTTAAAAATTTACAAGTTGAAGTTAAACAGAGGTCATGTTTAACACTTGTTGAAATTTAAGAAAAATTTACAAGTTGAAGTTAAACTGAGGTCATGTTTAACCTTTGTTGAAATTTTAAAAATTTACAAGTTGAAGTTAAACCAAGGTCATGTTTAACACTTGTTGAAATTTTAAGAAAAATTTACAAGTTGAAGTTAAACCGGGGTCATGATTAAAGGAATAAATGATATAGGTTCCATCACCTCAGGATGCCGAGGTAATAGAACCTAGGGGGCAGTTGTGGAGACATAACTTTTGAATGACAACACGTGGCTGAGGTGACACCGAAGTGTCAGCCGAGGCGTCACGCGTCTTGGTCATGACACCGAGATGATCTCGGCTAGGCCGAGGTTATCTGCGAAGAAACCAGAATCCGGAATAAACAGATAAGGGACAAGAGTCCTAGAATGGGAGAGGACTTCAGTTTGGATAAAGATAAGACTCTTAAAGAGTTTATCTCAATCCTACTGGAAGTCCAAGATTAGCAGTAATCCTAAGTCCATTGAAGTTAGGCTTCTATTGGGATTAGGTAAGTGTTGGCTATAAAAGAGAGGCACCCCCATGGGTCTAAGATATGTTTTTTATGCTCTGAATAGTGAGTTAAGCACTTTTGCTATCTTTGAGAGATAACTGACTTGATCGTCGGAGTGCCCCCGGGTGGACGAACCACCGCCGGAATCTCTTCTTTCTATTGCAGGTCGTTCGGGCTTAATCTATTCTGCCGGTGTTCTCCAGCTGAGTACTTAGTTGGCAGTGTGGTCGAAAATCGACACACACAAATTGGAACTATTTTTTTAATCTATACTGATAAGTGTTTAGACAAGTTTTTTGTAGCATTCAAAATCTATTAAGTGTCATTTATGATAATGCACAAAAATTATCATAATCCTTGATTTTTGTGACATCCACCTGATCCATCTAATTCCTTCATAAGTTATAAATAAATTTGTGTTTATAACATTGTCACGTCAAGTACCACTGGTAATACTAAGGGGTTGTTTGGGGTGTCCTAAATAAGTGTACTTTTTGACTTTTTAAACTAAAAAGTTAAGGGAAAAAATATGGTTGTTTGTGATAACTTTTTGACTTTTTATGAAAAAATATGTATTAAAAAATTGTATAAATTAATGTATAAGGGAAGATTGGAATAAAATAGGTTGTACGGTGGGATGAAGTAAGGGACAGCGTGCAGTGTATAGGCTACGAGATGATTTTCTCCTTTTCGGGCATTAAATAGACGGTGCTGTTCGGTCTGTGGGGGCCTACCACGGGTCCCATTTTGCTAATTGGAACCGTTCAATGTGTAGAACTCGTCGAGTACTATATGCTTGTAAGAAATCACATTGATCGGATATCAATAGCTATCTAATCGAATTAATTTTTTTTCAACCGTTAACTATAACACCATCCATTTTGTATACAAAACTGATTTGATCATGTAGTTAGCGATATCCGATCAACGTGATTTTTTATAAGCATATAGTACTTGACGAGTTGTACACATTGACGGTTCAGATTATCAAAACGGGACCCGTGATGGCCCCCACAGGCCAAACAACACCGTGTTGTTTGTGCACCCCGCCTGTGTAATTTTTCCCAAAAAGTTAGCTCGTGCTTGTGGGACGTTAGTTCAGTTTGTAACAATTTTGTGTAAAATTAATTTTTTAATATTTTTTTTGATGAATAGTAATAACTTTTTAATTTTTTTAATAATTTTTTGACTTTTTAAATTTCTTTAAAGATCCCAAACCAGGCCTTACTTATAATTCTCAGTAATAATGAAATCTGACCATATATGAAAATTATTGAATGTCTTTGGTGCATTTTACCGCACTAATTTTTCTTTTTCTTTTTCTTTTTACAACATTTTTTTTAGACTAGAATCTTTTAAATGATTTTAGGAGTTTACAATCACTTTTAAATTTAAATACCACGTAATCCTCAGGCTTAGGAATGGCGGCGGGGCGGGGTGGGGCCAGGGATTACCCTCCCCGTCCTCGATCCCCGATTGAGAAGATCTCCCCGTCCCCGGCCCCGATCCCCGACGAAGAACCTATCACCGTTCTCATCCCCGTCCCCTAACGGGGATGGGGTTTCCCCGACCCCAAAAATTCCCTGGCCCAAATCTGTTATGTTCAACAATACCATCAACAACATCAACAACAGCATCATCATTATACATGTATACATACATACACTTACAGATCTGTTTCAACAACACCTTACATGTACAAATCTGTTTTCGTTCAAAAAAAAAAAAATTCTGTTTCAACAATACAAAATCTGTATACATACATACACATAAAAAATAAAAATAAAAAATCTGTATATATTTATACTGTGTATATATTTATACATGTGTAATAAAAATAAAAAATCTGTATATATACATACTGTGTAATATTTTTATTTTTATAAAAAATAAATATACATACTGTCTAAATACATGTAACATACACATACAAAAATCTGTTTGAACGACGAAAAAGGATCGGCGTCGCGGAGAGGACGATTGGCGTCGAGGACGACTATCGGCATCCCAGACGCAGATCGGAGGGAGGCAGTGGTGGACATCGGGGTGAGGCAGTGAGGTCGGAAGGAGGGAGGGAGATCAGCATGAGGCAGTGATGGAGATCGGAGGAAGGAAAAGAGATCGGATGGAGGGACATCGGAGGGAGGGGAGGGTTTTAGAGAGAGAGAGAGAGTAAACTGAGTCTAGAAGGGATTTTTTCATACCTGAGACAAGGAAACATATATATATAGGGAGGGGTATAATTGTAATTTCATACTGGGGCAAACGGGGACGGGGACGGGGCGGGTTCGGGCCTGGGGAAGGTATCACCGTCCCCGGCCCGAAAATGATCGGGGATTTATTTTTTAATACCATCCCCGGCCTGTGGGGAGTTTTTTTCAAGGAAAAACCGTCCCATTCGGGGTTGGGGGGTCGGGTCCCCGTCAGGCCGGTTTCAAATTGCCATCCCTACTCAGGCTATGGGGGCTTAAGAAAGTTATTGCTCCTAAAAGTCATGTTTGTTGTGCTCTTTGAGAACATGATTAGATTAATAGTCCGTAAAATCTACTTAAAGAATATTTAGTTGGAAACATGAGTAATAGACTAGTAATCCCCTCATAGGTAGGACTACCAATTCCATGGGGGGTTGGAATTAAAAATTGAATGAGAGAATTAGTAAGCAAAATTTATATTTATTAGAACAAAAAAATAAGAAAAACTTATCCATAAATTTTATATGGGGAATATTGATCCATTTAGTCCTAAAAGTTTTCTTATGAACTAATTAGTCTTTTTTGTTTTGGAAAGTTATATTTATTTGATTTGATACTATTTGAATTTAAGTGAATGTCATTTTGTGATTCAATTTTTTCAATTTTCTGATTTGTTTTTGGGATGGGAATGAAAGTGTGAGATGTGAAAGATTTTTTTTGGAGACATTAGTGGCTGAAATGTTGGTTATCAAGCGTAAAAATCTACATTTTTATTAGTGTAATTTTCTGGTATTACATTAGAGTGTTAGATTAAAGTGCTACGTTTAGAAAAAGTACACTATAAAAATTTTGTATATTACATTGATTGGAGTGTTATATTTGGGAAAAATACAGTAAGAAATTTTTTGAAATGTTATATTGTTACATTTAAAAAAAATACAAAGAGTTTTTTAGTGTGTTACATTAGGATGTTACGTTTTTTTGAGTGTTACGTTTTTTCAAATGTTACATTGGAGTGTTATGTTTGAAAAAAATACAATAAGAATTTTTTTTGAAATGTTACGTTTAGTAATTTTAACATTATGAGAAAACTTATATTTATCCCTCAACATATAATACACGCATGTTTATACTTGGCTCTTTGTGTAATTCACATTAGAATGGACCTTTGGGTCCATAAGAAAAAAAAGAGGATCAAACCGTTCATAAAATCATTATTTGGGATTTATTAGTATTTCATCCAAAAAAATAATTACAATATTAAAAAAGGGTAAATTAAAAACATACCCTCTGGGGTTTACTTAAATTACAAATTATCTCTTATGGTTCTAGAAATTATATTATGCCCCTAAGGTTTTTAATTTCATAACAAATAGGTCCTTTTATTAATAAATCATCAAGTTAATTAACAGTTTTTAATAATGTTAAAATTTTATTTCAATTAATAATTCAAATAATTTTATTATTGTATAGGGGAACAGTAAGAAATTTTATTTTTTTAATTAATTTTGTTAAATAAAAAATTCTAACAGGGAGGTATTCGTAATTTTTCAAATCATAGGAAAAAATTTGTATTTTGAGCAAACCTCAGGAGTGTATTTATAATTTACCCATTAAAAAATTCTAAAAATTAAAAACTATTAATTTTATATATTAATACTATTTATAAGATTATTAATCTAGTGATATACAAACAAATATTCTTTATTCTATATTTTTAATATAATACTATTACACTAATAATCTATTATCACACCTCCATCCTATGAAACCAAACAAACATTACCAAAATAAATTATGTGGATAAAATTTATTGTGAGTATAATTCATATTATACTAAATTTGAATTTACACTGCACACTCGATTCCCAACAAATTCCTGATTCGGTCAATGATACCCCCGTAAGAATGGACATTATCAATTTACACTGAGTGAATTTTTGCATGTATTTCGGTCGATACCACAAGACTCTTAGCAATTTACACGTAATTACTTTACCGATCTAATATTAATTTTTCAAATATTGTCAATTTAATTCAATTAATAAAATAACAATAAATCAAGGATAAAATAGTTCTCTTTTTTTTTTTTTTTAAATATTATTTAAAATTAGATGTCAACCCCTTCATCACTTTGAGAAGAGTGAACAAACTATTTTGTCATGGACTTCCATCCAAATTTTATAGAAATATTATCAATAGGATTAAATTGACAAAATATGAAAAATTGAAAGACAAAATTAATACAATTAAAATTATAATGACCAAATTAATACAAGATGTAAATTACAAAAATCACAAATATAATTTGCCTCATTGTTAGCAAAAATCTGGTTCAGGCCAAATCGACAGAGGATATTCGACAGAGAAACCAAAGTTTTCACAAACAACAAACAGATCAAGCAATTGTGGTTTAAATGCCCTATGCCTTGACAGATTCAAGGACTTCTTTGGAGGTTGTAATACGAAGAAACAAAGTGTGAATAAATTGAAAATCAATTGAAAAACAAGTAAACTTGTCACTTAACTACAAAAACTAAATTACAAGTTCAATGCGCATGACAATCGACAGAGGAAAATTTGGCCACAGAGGCTGAAATAGTAAACAGACTATTCCTAAGTATAGAAGCTATTGCTAACTAAGTTAAATTACTCCTAATTTCACATGGGTTGTGAATTTGATTGCAGCTCCTCTTTTCTTTGAATTTCAAACCTTTATGCTGCTGGCTTTGCTACTTCTCTGCTACTACGTGTCCCATCATGGGGCAAATTTCATCCACTTCCTGCATAACTGTGACAACCCACCTCTGTGTTATGTTAATTAATCTTAATTATGCTTATAATTATGAGCTTGATATGATTTTGAGTGCTAATTATATAATTATAGGTGTCTGTGAATTTATATCTGTTTACCGTAGGAAAATCTGTTTGATTTTCTGCTATAAAAATTAAATTGAAGGTCGTAAAAGCGACAGAAACCAAAATTGGTTGTATTATTGTGATTAGCATAATTTTTAGAGTCCACTGTGAAATTTAATTAAAAATTGATTCGGATCGAATTAATTAGATTAAATTGATTAATTTGAGCACAATTAAATTAGCTCTAATTAAGGTTGATTATGGGGATGTATTTATATAGAAGCTAAATGTGTGTAAGCTCATTACATGAGCTCAAAACCTAAAAATAGGCACTCTAGAGAGAGTGAACCGAATTTAGAGAGAGAAAGAGGCCAACATTGAAAATTTTGCAAGGGAATTGGAGAACTAAGTGAATTAACTCAAGATTTAGCTAAATTTGAGAGGATTGAAGCCTCTAGGTGAGCAACCAACCTCTAATCCATGAATTTAAGCTTAAGATTAAGTGAACTCAAGAGAATTGGTAATCAAAAACAAGATTTCAATAGTGTATGATGAAATTGAAAGCTATATATATCCATGCATAAAAGAATTTTCATGAGCTTGTATAAATTGGCATGAGGCATGTTGAATATGTAGAATTGAGTGTCAAATTATACATGCATGCATAATTTTATTAGATCTCATGATTTTGATCATCATTTGTATCATTTGACATGAAATTGAAGTCTATATTTTACATGCATGCATCATCCTTGAAGATATGAAGTTTGATAGCATGTGTTATGAAGTTGTCAAGAAGAATGTGAGATGATTTGGGATTTGGACCATGATTTTGGGCAAATTAGACTCAAATTACCTATGTTCTCATGTTATATAATGTTTTCCATGTTTTTGTACTAAAAATGTAAGTTTTGAACCTTTGGAATTAAGTTTTGAGCTTCAAACAGAGTTTTGAAAAACCTCGAATTCGACCTGTCCGCTCGAGCGAGGAAAGTGTCGCTCGAGCATAGAAATAGAGCTCCCATAAGTTTTACAAAATCTTACAGATCGCTCGAGCGACCAAAGTGGTACTCAAGCGAGGACCCTTTTTACTAAGTCTTCCGCTCGAGCGACCGTTGAGCGGGAAATTCACGCAACCAGTACTTTTGCAGACCGCTCAAGCGACGGAAGTTACGCTCGAGTGACCTCCCTTATTTTTGAATTCCCGCTTGAGTGAAGGAAGCTGCGCTCGAGCAGAGGACCCTACTTCAGAAATTTTGAAAAGACGTTTTATGTTTCATTTTCTGTTTTTTTTCACTTCTAAGCACTCTTAGGTATACATTGAGTGCACTAAATGAATTAAACAGCATGGAAGAAGCCTAAGAACATTAAGTAAATTAAAGAATGGAATGAATTGAATTACGACCTAATGTGTTATGAATTATGTAGGGTCAAGCGTAAGGATGAATCAAGCACCGGAACACAGTGAGTAATATCTTATTAAAGATATTTTGTGTATGTATTATTCTCTAAATGTCACCTATATGGTAAATTTCTGACCTTATGAATTTGTACTATGAATGAGTATAAAGTGATTGATGTAAAAATATGAAACGGGCCTATGGCTGTTTGGTATGTTTGACAAGAACACAGATTAGGCCCAAGGCCGTTTGGAATGCTTAACAAGATAGACTAAAGGTCATCTTATATAAAAATTGGACCAAAGGTCGTTTTGACTAAAGACTTGATTGGACCAAAGGTCGTTTTGAATATGAGTATGGATGTGATCACGATCATATGCGTATGATTATGAATATAAAAATGATGGACCCAAGGTCGTTTAGTAATGTGATATGGAGGACTGGTGGTCCTTGGTACATGGATCCATTAGACCTAAAGTCGGTCTACGACTGAGTACTGGATCCGAGGTCGTTTTGTATAGATGGACCCAAGGTCGTTTTGTTTTATATATGAGTTGGACCTTAGGTCATTTTGCATATGGATATGACGTATTGGACCGGAGGTCATTTTGCTTTGTTATGATTTATAAATCTGATGTGAATGAGAATAGTGGTTAAAATGTTTACATTATAAGTATGACTCCTTTATGAACGAATCTCATTCATTAACCTCTTTATTTTAGTATTATTCACTGGGCATTAGCTCACTATTTATTTATATGTATGTAGGTGAGCAGCGGAACGTCCAACCCCAGCCCTAATGAGCGTTGAGAAACCAAGTTCTGTGAGGTCAACCAAGGTCATCTCATACAGAGGCCTTATTTTTGTTTTACCCTTCTTTTGTTCTTTTACGGTTACGTACGACCGAACTTGTATAACCTTGGTTTTGGAGTTTTCTCGTTTTTGTTGAATGTTGCCTACTGATTGATCCTGGACGTATATAATACTTATACAATATGAATGCTTGTGCTGTGTGAGCTATTATATGAACATGAGAATGTTTTGATTTAGCCATATATGTATAGCTCGTTGGACAACTGCAAATTTTAATTCCGCAATTTGGCCCCCTATTATTAGATATGACTAAATTTCTAACTGAGGCCGCAAGTAATCTCGTGATTACTAGCCGGTTATGACTCTAATCCATAGGGGTGAGTTCAGGTCATGACAGAGTGGTATCAGAGCACGAGTAATAACTCACATACTTGTCCAAATGAGTGATAGAGTGTCTGGAAAAGACATAAGTTGCATTCATATGATACATATATGTGTGAAATGCATTGAGAAATTGCTAAGTGACTCGAAGTATGCAACTATATGATAATATATATAACTGTTGCCTAGTTGTATGAATGTGCCCTTTTGTTTGGTAAATGAATATTGTGCATATCTTCTATGAGAAATATAATGCAAGTCTCATTAGATAATGGTGAGAACAAGAGACGATGAACTAGAAGAGTCCTCCACTAACCGACTAGACCGAATGGAGAGAATGATACAAGACGTGGCAGAAACACTAAGGCAACAACAGCAATGGCAACAACAGTGGCAACACCCGCGACCCCCGCCTCCGGTGCAACCCATACCGGAATTGCAAAATGATGATCGAACAATAGCCCTGACTAAAGAGTTTAAGAAAATGAAGCCACCAACGTTCCACGGGGGTGTAGACCCATTGAAGGCTGAAGCCTGGGTCCTAGGCATTGAGAAGTTATTTGAAGTGTTCCCATGTCTGGAGACACAGAAAGTACAGTTGGCCACCTTTACACTGGAAGATGAAACAAGGAGGTGGTGGATGCTAGTCCGTGATGATAACAAAGGCATTGATTGGGCACAATTTCTTGCACTCTTTTATGAGAAATATTTTCCTCAGTGTGTCCGCGATAGAAAAGTGTCGAAATTTGAAGGGTTAAAGCAAGGCAATATGACCGTGGCTAAGTATGAAGCCAAGTTCACCGAATTGGCTAGGTTCGCTGTGCATATGGTTGACACCGACTACAAAAAGATGAGGAAGTTCGAAAATGGTCTTCGCAATGACATTCTGGAGAGGGTAAATGTACTAAAACTGCCTACATATGTTGATGTGTTAGACCAAGCCTTGATGTCGGAAACTAACATGGGCAACTGAGGCAAGCCACCAGCCAACTGGAAGGTTAAAAGGCAAGGCTTTTTCTCAAGAAAGAAGCCATGAAAGAAACAAAACACAGGGTCTTCAAGCACTTCGGGCTCCACCAAGAATACGACGCCAATATGTACTTAATGTGGTAAGCAGCACCGTGGAGTTTGTTACCGTATTTCTGGGGCATGCTACAGATGTGGGGAAATAGGGCATATGGCAAGGGATTGCACCCAAACCGAACAAAAAAAAGATGGAAAACCAGCCGTTAGGTCAACTGGATCCATCCCAAAACCGGGCAATACTGCGAAGCCTATTGCTACCAGAGACACAATAAGACAGGGGAGAGTCCTTGCACTTGTCCCAGGTGACACACAGAATACTGAAGCTATTGTCTTAGGTACTATTTCTACATGCAATCAAGATGCTTTTTTGTTGATTGATTCCGGCTCAACACATTCCTCTGTGTCTATTATATTTGCATCTAGATTGACTAGACCCCTATAATCATTGCCATATTTGCTATGTGTATCTGCTCTATCTGGGAAATCTATATTGTGTACATCTGTGTATCGTGTTTGTGACATGCGAATTAGTGATACTACCTTATATGTGGACTTGTTACCTTTGGACATTCGACACTTTGATATAATTTTGGGTATAGATTGGCTATCAAAATATTGTGCCACTATCAATTGTATGACAAAACGGGTTGTGTTTAAACTGCCAGGCTATGTTGGATTTGAATTTGTGGGTAATGGGGTAGTGCCTCCACCTTATTTGATATTTGCAATAAAAGCATGTAAATTAATCAGGAAAAGGTGCCAGGGTTATTTATGTAGTGTTTTATCTGAACGATCTGTGAATGTTGAATTGAATAATATTCAGTGGTCCGAGAATATCCGGATGTATTTCCCGACAAACTACCAGGGGGACTGGTGGACAAAGAGATAGAATTTACCATTGATGTTGTCCCGGGCACCCAACCTATCTCAAAAACTCCATATAGAATGTCCACTGCTGAAATGAAAAAACTAAAAGAACAGTTGCAAGACTTACTAGACAAGGGGTTTATTTGACCAAGCACTTCACCATGGGGCGCTCCCGTGCCATTTGTAAAGAAGAAAGATAGAACCTTGCGTTTGTGCATTGACTATCGGGAACTCAACAAGGTAACGGTCAAAAATAAATATCCATTATCCCGAATTGACGATTTATTTGATCAGTTACAGGGCTCACAAGTCTTTTCAAAAATTGATTTGAGATCCGGCTACCACCAATTAAAAGTGAATGCAGAAGATGTTGAGAAAACTGCATTTACAACAAGGTATGGTCACTACGAATTTCTTGTTATGCCATTTGGAGTGACTAACGCACCTGCAGCATTTATGGACCTTATGAATCGGCTTTTCAAGACTTATCTTGATGAATTTGTTGTGATTTTTATCGATGATATTTTGATATATTCAAAGAATAGACTTGAACACGAACAACATTTGAGAACTGTCTTACAAACACTTAGAGAAAAGAAATTATTTGTTGAACTTACGAAATGTGAATTTTGGTTGGATGGAGTTGTTTTCTTAGGGCATGTCATCAACAGAGATGGAATTTCAGTAAACCCACAGAAAATTGAGGCAATTGTAAACTGGCCCACACCAACAAATGTGACAGAAGTCCATAGTTTCATGGGCTTAGCCGGGTACTACAGAAAGATTGTCAAGAATTTCTCAAAAATAGATGTACTCCTTACCCAACTGACACGCAAGGGACAACCATTTGAATGGAATGACGAAAGAGAATCTATTTTTCATGAACTGAAAACGAGACTAACCACTACACCAGTGTTGACACTGCCTACAAGTACGAAAAACTTTGTGATTTTCAGTGATGCGTCTTACAAAGGTCTGGGTGTGCGTTAATGCAGGATGGACAAGTAATTGCTTATGCCTCTCAACAATTAAGACCACATGAGAAGAACTACCCGACACATGACCTAGAATTAGCCGCAGTTGTATTTGCCTTAAAAATTTGGCGGCATTACTTGTATGAGGCAAAGTGCGAAGTTTATACAGATCACAAAAGTTTGAAGTATTTCTTTACTCAGAAAGAGTTGAATATGCGGCAGAGAAGATGGCTCTAACTAATAAAAGATTATGATCATCAAATTCAATATCACCTCGGGAAAGCCAATACAGTTGCTGATGCCTTGAGTAGAAAATCGATGAGGAGTTTGGCTTACTTACTTACTAAACAGAAAGAGATCTTGCAAGATTTTGAGAAATCTAAAATTAAAGTAATATCACATGAGCAGAACGGGTTGATAGCCGCCATTTCTGCCAAACCAACAATCATTGATGAGATCAAACAGAAACAAAAGAAGAATGAAGTCCTCAAAAAGATAGGTGATGAATTTGAAACGAATCCGAAACCGAGGTACAGTGTGGTAAATGAAGTGTTGAAATTTGAAAACAGATTGTGTGTTCCAAATATTCCTGAGTTAAAGAGAAGAATTCTCGATGAAGCTCATAAATCAATGTTTGCTATGCATCCAGGTAACAACAAGATTTATCACGACCTAAAGCAGAGTTATTGGTGGCCAAATATGAAACGTGAGATTGCAGAATATGTGTCTAAATGTCTTCAATGCCAGCAAGTTAAGGCTAAACAGCAGGAACTGGTAGGCCTACTCCAACCTCTCCCTATTCCGGAATGGAAGTGGGAACACATAACCATGGACTTTGTTGTTGGCCTACCTCGGACACCTAGAGGTATGGATTCCATTTGGGTTATACTTGATAGACTAACTAAATTTGCACACTTTCTGCCTGTATAATCCACATATGATGCGTACTGATTAGCTACTATTTATGTTGATGAGATTGTTTGTTTACATGGAGTTCTGATATCTATTGTGTCGGATAGAGATCCGAAATTTGTATCCAGATTCTGGAAGAGCCTTCAAGCGGCAATGGGAACTGAGTTGAGGCTTAGTACAGCATTCCATCCACAAACTGATGGACAATCAGAACGGACTATACAGACTCTAGAGTATATGCTTCGAATGTGTGCTTTGGATTTTCAAGGGAGTTGGGAGACTTACCTACCATTAGCCGAATTTACATATGATAACAGTTTCTACTCTAGCATTGGCATGGCACCATATGAAGCTTTGTATGGCTGAAAATGTAGATCTTCAATATGCTAGACTGAAGTTGGGGATAAAGTATTGCTTGGGCCCAAGCTTGTGCAGACAACTACTGATAAAATCAAAGTTATTCAACAAAGGCTTAAGATAGCTCAGAGCCGATAGAAGAGTTATGCGGATGTTAGAAGAAGACCCCTTGAGTATGAGGTCAGTGATCATGTGTTCATCCGTGTAAATCCAATGAAAGGCCAGTTGAGGTTTGGCAAGAAGGGTAAACTATCACCTCGTTACATCAGGCCGTTTCAAATTTTGGAAAGGCTCGGTCCAGTTGCTTACAGAGTTGCTTTACTGCTGGGAATGGAAAAAATGCACAATGTGTTTCACGTGTCAATGTTGAGAAGCTATCTCCGAGATCCGTTCCACATAATTGACTATCACCGAATAGCCCTTGATGAAAATATGAAGTACGGGAAATGGCCAGAACAGATTATCGACCGACAAATAAAGCAGCTGAGGAACAAATCCATTCCAATGGTGAAAATGGAATAGAAAGAACATTATGGTAAGGATGCCACGTGGGAGAAAGAAGAAGAAATGCGACAACACTGCCCACATTTGTTTTTAACAGAAGGTAACATAAGTTTGGGGGACCAAACTTCCTAAAATGGGGAAGAATGTGACAACCCTACTCTATGTTATGTTAATTAATCTTAATTATGCTTATAATTATGAGCTTGATATGATTTTGAGTGCTAATTATATGATTATATGTGTTTGTGAATTTATATCTGTTCACCGTAGGAAAATCTGTTTGATTTTCTGCTATAAAAATTAAATTGATGGCCGTAAAGGCGACAGAAACCAAAATTGGTCATATTATTGTGATTAGCATAATTTTTAGAGACTACGGTGAAATTTAATTAAAAATTTATTCGGATCGAATTAATTAGATTAAATTGATTAATTTGAGCATAATTAAATTAGCTCTAATTAAGGTTGATTATAGGGATGTATATATATAGAAGCTAAATGTGCTTAAGCTCATTACATGAGCTCAAAACTTGAAAATAAGCACTCTAGAGAGAGACTGAGCCGAATTTAGAGAGAGAAAGAGGCCAGCATTGAAGATTTTGCAAGGGAATTGGAGAACTAAGTGAATTAACTCAAGATTTAGCTATATTTGAGAGGATTGAAGCCTCTAGGTGAGCAACCAACCTCTAATCCATGATTTTAAGCGTAAGATTATGGGAACTCAAGAGAATTGGTAATCAAAAACAAGATTTCAATAGTGTATGATGAAATTGAAGGCAATATATATTCATGCATAAAAGAATTTTTATGAGCTTGTATAAATTGGCATGAGGCATGTTGAATATGTAGAATTGAGTGTCAAATTATACATGCATGCATAATTTTATTAGATCTCGTGATTTTGATCATCATTTGTATCATTTGACATGAAATTGAAGTCTATATTTTACATGCATACATCATCCTTGAAGATATGAAGTTTGATAGCATGTGTTTTGAAGTTGTCAAGAAGAATGTGAGCAGATTTGGGATTTGGACCATGATTTTGGGCAAATTAGACTCAAATTACCTATGTTCTCATGTTATATAATGTTTCCCATGTTTTTGTACTAAAAATGTAAGTTTTGAACCTTTGGAATTAAGTTTTGAGCTTCAAACAAAGTTTTGGAAAACCCAGAATTTGACATGTCCGCTCGAGCGAGGAAAGTGTCGCTCGAGCGTGGAAAACGAGCTCCCAGAAGTTTTACAAAATCTTACAGATCGCTCGAGCGACCAAAGTGGCGCTCGAGCGAGAACCCTTTTTACTAAGTCTTCCGCTCGAGCGACCGTCGAGCAGGAAATTCACGCAACTAGTACTTTTGCAGACCGCTCGAGCGACGAAAGTTACGCTCAAGCGACCTCCCTTATTTTTGAATTCCCACTCGAGCGAAGGAAGCTGCTCTCGAGCGGAGGGCCCTGCTTTAGAAATTTCGAAAATATGTTTTATGTTTCGTTTTCCGTTCTTTTTCGCTTCTAAGCACTCTTAGGCATGTGTTGAGTGCACTAAATGAATTAAAGAGCATGGAAGAAGCCTAAGAACATTAAGCAAATTAAAGAACAGAATGAATTGAATTATGACCCAATGTGTTATGAATTAAGTAGGGTCAAACGCAAGGACGAATCAAGCACTGGAACACAGTGAGTAATATCTTAGTAAATATACTTTGTGTATACATTATTCTCTAAATGTTATCTATATGGTAAATTTCTAACCTTATGAATTTGTACTATGAATGAGTATTCTATCCGTTTAATTCGTAATAGAATCTGTAAAGTGATTGATGTAAAAATATGAAATGGGCCTAAGGCCGTTTGGTATGTTTGACAAGAACACGGATTGGGCCCAAGGCTGTTTGGAATGCTTAACAATATAGACTAAAGGTCATCTTATATACAAATTGGACCAAAGGTCATTCTGACTAAAGAGTTGATTGGACCAAAGGTCGTTTTGAATATGAGTATGGATGTGATCACGATCATATGCGTATGATTATGAATATAAAAATGGTGGACCCAAGGTCGTTTAGTAATGTGATATGGAGGACCGGTGGTCCTTGGTACATGGATCCATTAGACCTAAAGTCAGTCTACGACTGAGTACTGGACCCGAGGTCGTTTTGTATAGATGGACCCAAGGTCGTTTTGTTTTATATATGAGTTGGACCTTAGGTCATTTTGCATATGGATATGACGTATTGGACCTGAGGTCATTTTGCTTTGTTATGATTTATAAATTTGATGTGAATGAGAATAATGGTTCAAATGTTTACATTATAAGTATGACTCATTTATGAACGAATATCATTCATTAACCTCTTTATTTTGGTATTATTCACTGGGCATTAGCTCACTCTTTATTTATATGTATGTTGGTGAGCAGCGGGACGTCCAACCCCAGCCCCAGTGAGCATTGAGAAACCAAGTTCTGTGAGGTCAACCAAGGTCGCCTCATGCAGAGGCCTTATTTTTGTTTTACCATTCTTTTGTTCTTTTGCAGTCACGTACGGCCGAACTTGTATAACCTTGGTTTTGGAGTTTTCTCGTTTTCATTGAATGTTGCCTACTAATTGATCTTGGACGTTTATAATACTTATACAATATGAATGCTTGTGCAATGTGAGTTATTAAATGAACATGAGAATGTTTTGATTTAGCCATATATGCACAGCTCGTTGAACAACTGCAAATTTTACTTCCGCAATTTGGCCCCCTATTATTAGACATGACTAAATTTCTAACTGAGGCCGCAGGTAATCTCGTGATTACTGGCCGGTTATGACTCTAATCTATAGGGGTGGGTTCGGGTCATGACAATAACTGCCCATGGTCTTCATAACTGCTAGTAGTTGCTTCTTTGTTGTAGTATTTTTTCTTACGGACTTCTTTGCACCCAAACCACGTGTCCTGTCTCACTTGCATACCTAACTCCATGACTTGACACTTGGGCCACGTTTGGCCACGTCTCACTGCATTATCAGAGGAATCAACAGAAGAAACTACATCTGCTACATCTGCTCCTTAAATGGCTTCAACTGTCTCTTGCTCTGAATTTTGGAGTCTATCCCCCACTGTAAACTTATGGTTTTCACTCCTTGCATCCCTTAGATCAACCCTCTGTATTTGCTATGTTCGTTCGACAGAGAATATAAATTATAGTGCCAACAATGCCCCCCTCATTCAAGACAAAAAGTTGTTTTTGTTTTGAATGAATGTCAAAAAAGGACAAAATAAGGTTTTGGACACTTATAAATTTGGGCAATTCATTTAGGCTTGTAAAATCAAACCCACGTATTAAAGCCCAAATACTTATAATAACACTCGGCGAATAAAATTGACATAAAACATGAATTCAAAAAGGCCCAGTCATTAAGCCTAACTGCTAGTAACAGGCTCAAGCTCAATCAAGAGGGTCCACCATAAGCTATTTGACCGTCAGAATTCAAATCATCACTTCACTATTCTCATTCCCTTTATTTTACTCTGTTCTTCGCCTCTTCAAACTTTTTCTGCTTCGAAACCCTGTTTGCTGGCAGCCAAACGAGCTCAAACCAAGGGAAAGAAACAAACAGAAATGCCACATGTGCAACGTTTTCCACCTGAGTTCCAGCAGCTACTTCGCCAACATATTTTTGAAAGTTACATTATCCCTCGCAACAAAACCTCTGCCCAAGGGGAATTAGGTCCAACCTTTTTTGCTAAAATCCCTAATGAACTTACCCTTCATTATCCCATTGCAGATACTGAAGTGATGCTTTTCAAAAAAGCGAAGCTAGCCTGGAATCAGTGGCATTTGAGCCCTAACCCCTTACGCTCATGGCGGAAACCAAACCCTAATTGGAGACTATGGGTTCATCGCATGATGATATACGATATTGACCTTTGGAGAGCTCTTGGAATCTATGATGCCATTCGATTGTCAACCCTAGCCCTAGACATGGACAAATGGGCTGGTGGCGCCGCTACCTACTTTTGGTCTCTATCGTGCAATTCCCTCATTTTAAAGTTCGGTATGATTTCTCCTACTATCCTTGATGTTATACATTTGACTGGCCTTCCTATTGTTGGCCAACATATAAGTGCCCTCTTAACTCCCTAATCTATAGTCCCACTTGATACTGACCTTAGTTATGGGAAATTCCAAACCAAATACCATAATTTTTTTGATGAGCCCACTAAAGAAAAAACAGCCTTTTACTTATTGTGGCTCTCTCAACACTTTCTATGTGTCTCAGGCCTAAAAATCACCAAAGAGTAGTTGGCCATTGCCACTTGTATCCAAGAAGGCATACAACTGGCCTTTGCCCCCTTCTTTTTGGGCACACTATACAAGGGTCTTTTCTCTTTAGTTGATAAAGAGATAGATCATAACTGTGGAGGTCTTCTTTGGCTCTTTTAGGCCTAGCTCTATGCTTATTTCCCTGGAATGAGGCCTACCACTCAAACCCCTTACTTCTCTCCCTGTGAAAGTTATGCTGAATTCTTCTTAACCTTTCGACCAGCTTTATCCAACTCATTTACTAAGGTGTTCACTATTCTCTTTGAGCTGCCTGTCGATAGAGACTCTCAACTTTTCATCCCTTTCCATACCTTTCATTTCAACTCCACTGGATTAACATACATTAATGCTGCCCCTCAAACATTAAACGACACTTAGAAGCAAAAACAAAAAGATTTCTGGGCTCAAGCCCTCACTCCCAGATACATTCTAGTGGGTGAATCCATCTCTACCAATAAACTTTCTAATTGTAGTTTCAAAAGCTATAATCCTTGCCAATGGGCCAGGCAAATGAGACTATACAAAATTGTCCCTTATCTTTACTTGTATCTTACCATCCATGAGCAAGTTGGATCCAGAATTCAATTCAAAATCTCCCAGAAGTGAGGGACTTGCTGGCTGAAAATCAGAATCTATTTGATCAATTTAGTTTTTACTACTGTCAGACTACTCCCTACACTACCACAAGGTTCACTGAATGGTGGTCTTTGATGGGTGTTTTGATCTTTGATGAAGATCTTTAAGCTTGTCTTTGGAATGTGCATCCAGACAATAGGAGAAAAGTAGAGATGACCATAGGTAATTCTACCTCCTTTTTTCTTTCCTTATGCACACTGTTTAATTCTGAGTTTGTGTTGATACTCACTTAGCCATTTTACTCCTTTAGCTATAGAGATGCCTGCCCAGGCTGATCCAGCTCTTAGGGACAAAGGCAAGGCTCCAATGAACCCACCAAAGAAACCCAAAGGCAATCCTTTAAACACCACTAGCTGTGAAGGATTCATACCTTACAACCAAGGTATAGAGATTGAAAATAGGACCAAGAGTAGGCAAGAAGAAATCCAAGAAATTCTATCTTCTCAGCCCTAATTAGAGGAATTAGAGAATGATGCTGAGGATGGTGCTGCCCTTGAGAGGAGATCAAAAACAAGGCAAGAAAAACCAGTTCCTCCTCAAATCACAACTCCTGCTATACCAGCATCCTCTTCTTCTAGTAGCTTTTCTTCTCTTCCAATAATGGTATAGCTTTCATTCAAACTTTTACTATACATTATGTTTAATCATACTAATACCTTATTCTAATCTCCTTCTTATCTTTCAAACATGCTTTCAATCATACAAGAGGAGAAGACTTTTCTCTCCAGCTATATCTCCTTCTGCTCTTGAGAGATTGCCTGAGACCCAGACCATTCTACCCTCTGCTATGCCTGAGAATGAAAGGCTGTCTGAAGCTCAAATCAATCCCCCTTCTATGCCTGAAGACCAAACCAAAATGCCTTCTCCTCCAACAGACTCAGGGCATTTGAATCCCCAGTTCACCTAGGAAGAACAAACTGGCATTTTGGAACAACAAACTAGCCCAGAAAGATTTGGCTCGGAGAGGGTAGGCCTAAGAGAACTGGTCCCTGAATTGGCACAAGTTTTGGCTGATATTCCTCAAAGGATAGCCCTAGAGGATTTAATGGCCTTTTCTCTTAGAGGAGTGCACTATGGAATAAATAAGATCATCAATTTTCCTGGTGTGGCATCTTCCTCAGAAGAATCAAAAGCCCCTGGCCATGCCAGAGAAACTCCAATTGACTCAGGTTATGTCAGAGAAAACCCAATTGATTTAACTGACAATCCTGACAACCATACAGCTGCTGTCGACAAAAGTTCTCCTATCCATGACCTTATCTCTGAACAAAATGATAACATTCCTCAGGACAGTCACATTTCATTCTGCAACCAAAGGAATGAGGGTGATAGAGCTGATACTGAGGTATTGGATAATGAATAAACCTCAAGTGACATGAGAACTCCTCATGAGGTGCTTACACAACCTGTTCATTTCCCTACTACCTCTATCCCAGTATCTTCATTCCATCTACCTTTACCAGTAGATGCACCCTTATCAGACCAAGTTGAAACAAGAGCAACTGTGGCCACTTCCAACTTGCCCAACACTGAGACTTCTATTGCACCTACAATAGAGGTAACATATGTTCAAGTAGTCTATTTTCCACAGTTTTGAATTAATCATTGACTTAAACCCTTTAATGCAGCAACCTAGAGTTCCTCTTCTGCAAGACTTACTCTTGGGCATCTCTGTTGTTCAACAAACTGCTGCCAATCTAATTATTGAAGAAAGATTAAAACAACTATTTGATGAAGAGCAAAAACTGGTAGACCAATTCTTCAAAATACTTAGCCAGCCCCTAGATAGTTTGGCTATTTCTCAAGCCAGAACTTTGACTGACTACCTGGAAGCCATTGCACCTCTAATGCCTCAAATCTTTGACCCAGATCAAGTGCAGGCTTTCCAAACCTTCCTCTCAGAACTTCCACGGCATTTAGTGGCAATTAATCGATTTCATGCTAAGCCAAAAACTGTTGAAACCCAAGTAGATCAAATGAGAAAATCAATTAATGCCTTGACTGAGGCTTATACCAGATCTCAAACCCTCACTACTCAGATTGCTCTTTTTACAGCAGAAGATGTTCAACTAGAAGCTCAACTGGCCCTTGTAAGAGCTCAAAGTGCTGCTGCTGAACAAGAACAAGCCAGCCTTTCTCAACAATTTCCAACACTTCTTATTCAAGCAGAAGGTGGCCCACCTGCCATAAAACAAGCTCAACCCAGACTCAGATAGAATAAAATTGGGCATCAAACCGCCCTTCAAACCTGGAGTAGGCTTTCAATGTATTTTCAAAAAGACTAAACCAAATGTTGATTTGTACTTTTTGGGATTGCACTCTTTGGCACAATTTCTTAATGGAAAATCTATCATGTTTTCCTATAGCTTATTATGTATACCCATGCTTTCATGACTTATTCATGCATTCCCATATAGTTTGATAATATTTTTAAGATACTTGCCATTAATGACCCTCCTGTGTGGCTCACCTTCCAAAGAAGCAAGATGATAAGCTCCTCCTCTAGGGATCTTATGTATTCTAAATGGACCTTCCCAGTTTGGAGACCACTTGCCATATTCTGGACTTTTTAAACTAATTGGTAATATGGTTTTCCATACCAACTCTCCTTCAGAAAATACTTTACTTTTCACTTTTTTGTTGTAACTCCTCTCAACTTTGTTTTTCTGAGCTATCAAATGATTAAAGACCATAATCCTTTTTTCCTCTAAGTCTTGTAACTCAATCGACATGGCCTGTGCATATTCATCCATAGGAATATTCAAATGCCTAGCTAGTCGATTAGACCTTACTGTTACTTCTAGAGGTAACACAGCATCATGCTCATACACCAACTCATATGGAGTTGTTCTTGTGCTATTTCTTTTTGAATTTCTATAAGCCCAAAGCACTTCTGATAGGAGATTATGCCAATCCCTAGGATTGTCTTCAATCATCCTTTCTAAAGTATTTTTGACAATCTTGTTTGTTGCCTCAGCCTGCCTATTTGCCTAGGCATAAGAGGGTGAGGAATTTAATATGTGAATGTCATATTCCGTGGCAAACCCTTTAATCTCATCCCCATTGAACACTGTGCCTTAATCGACAATTATGGACTGGGGTAAACCAAACCTATGAATCAAATTCTTTTTTAAGAATTCAATGATTTGAGTCTGTGTTACCACTTTCAGAGGCACTGCTTCTACCGATTTAGTAAAGTAATCTGTAGCTACTAGCAAATAAAAATGTGCTTTTGAAGAGGCTGGGAAGATCTGTCCTATCAAGTCCACAGCCCATTCTCTAAAAGGTCAAGGTTTTACTACTGAATGGAGATTTATGGCTGGAACTCTTTGAATATTGCCATGTTTCTGGCAATTATGACATCCTTTTCCATACATTATGCAATCTTTTCTGATAGATGGCCAAAAATAACCATACCTGTTAATCAACCATCTCATCTTATCACCAGCTTGATGGGCCCCACAAATTCCCTCATGTGCTTCAGCCATAGCTTTCATCTGGTCTAACTTACCAATACAAAGTAAAGTCAAACCATCGTGAGCCTTCCTAAATAAATAATCTCCCATGATGACATAATTTAGGGCTTGATATCTTATCTGCCTATTACTCCTTTCATTAGGATTTGACAGGTATTTTATTAAGGGGAATCTCTAATCTTCCTCTGTCACATCCAAAGTGAAAATAGGCAAGAAATTTCTACACCTACTCTTAAGTGCAGAAAAGTTTCTTCTCTTAATTCGAATCACCCTTTCTTGAGCTCCCTTAGGTATTTTTAAGCCAAAAGTTGCTTGAGCCATCTCATTGGCCTCTTTATTTTCTAATCTATATCTGTGTGTAAAGGTGACATGGTCAAAGAAACTGGTTAATCATTTGACCTCAATTAGATACTCCTCCAGGGCACTATTTACACACTTGAATTCTCCCAAGACTTGCTTAATAACCAACTGCAAATCCCCAAAAACTTGAAGACTTCTTATTTTGAACTCTATGGCCAACTCTAGGCCAATTATCAAAGCTTCATACTCAGCTTGATTACAAGACTGAATATGTTATGCCTCCAACTGATACGCAAATTGGTACATTTGCTTATTTGGTGCAATCAACACGATACCTGCTCTCACTCCTTCATCTGTCTTTGAACCATTAAACATCAACTTCCAAGGTTCATTCTCCACCATATTGATTTCATATAAATCTGAATCAACAGAGGTACAGGGGTGTTCTATCAGAAAATCAGCCAAAGATTGTCCTTTGACTGCTTTTTGTGGCACATACTTAAAACAATATTCAAATAATACTAAAATCCACTTCCACTGTCTTCCCCTCAAGATTGGTTTAGACAACATATATTTATAACATATGTTTGTGCTATCACGAACACTTCTATGGGTAGCATATAATGCCTCAATTTAATGGCTGCAAAATAAAGTGCTAAACATAGTTTTTTGACAGAGTTATACCTAGTTTCAGCATCATTTAACCTTCTACTTAAGTAATAAATAGCTTGTTCATGCCCCATACTATTTTCTTGAGCCAAAAAACAACCAATCGATAGATCCGAAGCTAAAATAGACAATTTCAAAGGCTTTCCTGCCACTGGAGGCATAAGTACTAGAGGGTTTGTCAAGTATTTTTTGAGTAAATTAAAAGCTTCTTGATGACATGCTTCCCACTTAAACTCATGGTCTGACTTGATTTTTATCAGAGGGGAAAATGCTAAAGTCTTCTTAACTAAATTGGCTATGAATCTCCTCAAAAAATTGACTTTTCCAAGAAAACTTTGTAGCTCTTTCTTGTTGGCTGGGGGTTTTGCCTCCAGAATTGCTTTGGCCTTGTTGTCATCCACTTCTATCCCTTTGTGGTGCACTAAAAAGCCAAAAACTTTCCAGCAAATACCCCAAATGTGCACTTTAAAGGGTTCATTTTGAGTTTGTAAGTTCTCATCCTTTGAAATGTCTGCTGCAAATGTTCCAAATGCTCATCAAAACTGTCAGACTTGATGGCTACATCATCTATGTAAACTTCTAAATATTTCCCAATCAAATCATGGAAAATAAAATTCATTGCCCTTTGGTATGTTGCTCTTACATTCTTTAACCCAAAAGGCATAACTATCCATTCAAATGTCCCCAAAGCACCAGGACATCTGAAGGCTGTCTTATGTGTATCTTCTGGGTCAATAAAAATTTGATTATATCCAGCATGGCCATTCATAAAGGACAAAATCATGCTTTTGGCTACTGAATCCACTAACAAGTCAGCCACTAGCATAGGATATTCATCCTTAAGAGTTGTTGGATTTACATTTCTAAAGTTTATGCACACTCTTAACTTGCCATTTTTTTTCATTACAGGGACAATATTAGACAACCACTCCACATACCCGGCTGTTCTAATAAAACCTGCTTTGAATAATCTTTCAATTTCCTCCTTAACTAATAAGGTGACTTCATTAGTCATCCTTCTTGAAGGTTGTTTATGGAAAAGGAAATTTCCTTCAATTGGGAGTCTATGCTCTACCAATGTTCTATCTAATCCAGGCATTTCTTCATAAGTCCATGCAAAGCAATCCACATACTCAGAAAGCAAACCAACTAGTTTGCTCTTACATTCATCAGACAGATCAGCATTTACATAGATGGGCCTCTTACAGGCCTTACTCCCTAAGTTATATTCATCTAAAGGATCCAACACATCTGCTTTAAGATCATCAAGCTTGGCAGGAGCAGCCTTCAGATGCTCTACTTGCACCTTTTTATAACTCAGAGGGCTAACACATTCTGCCCAAGAACAATTGGGCATACACATAGGGTTAAACTTACTTTCTAAGAAGAAATAAAAAAGCCTAGAAAAAGTAGATCTAATTACATTAGCTGTCTCATCTAGCTTGTCTTCTTCTGCCACTTGTACTTGCATTACTCTTCATCCTTAGCAACCTTCTCTATCACAGGCTTTTTCTGCTTCTATATCAGGCTTGGCTTGGCCAATTCCTAGCCTATCTGCTTAAAACCTTCCTCGATGAAGGCCTTGAACTCTTCGTTTGTCAAACCCTTTCCTTGAGACTTAATCTCTTCTTCATCAATCACAACTGGACCCAAATCCTCATCATATAGCACAGCTTCTATGTTATTAACATCAGCAATAAAGGGATTTGCATCTATCCAGTAAACTTGCATCCCTTCTTGACCACCACTAGTTAAGAAAACCAATGTCTAGTGTAGAGAAGAGGGTACACAACCATTAAGGTGTATCCAATCTCTACTTAGTAGCACATTGTAGTTAGAGGTGGAATCTATTACAAAGAAAGTTGTTCCCATTGACCTGGAACCAACCTGAAGTTGTAAAGCCACCACTCTTCTGGCCTCAGATGATCCACCAGGAAAATTACTTATGTTTACATCAGTCGGAAGAAAATCATCAACAGATTTCCCAATAGCTTTCAGTGTTCTAGAAGGAAGAATGTTGACAATGGCTCTATTGTCAACCAACACTCTTTCCACTGGCACTCCCTCTAAATAAGCTCTGACATATAAAGGCCCTAAATGCCTGATGAGCTTATCCTCTGGTTTTTATAGCACAACCTTCTCTCCATCAACAGACCTAACCACCTCAATTAACTTTAGTGGCTTGGTTTGTGTCTCAACCACTGCTATCTGAACTGCTCGTTTAGTCAAATCTTCAACATCTCCTGCCAATTCATCTGGCTGGTTTTGGCTTGGCCTGAAACCTCTGAGGGATGGCTATAATCATGTTGCACTCCTTGGATGGAGGTAAAGAACCAAAATGAATAGCGGCCAGTTTTTCTCCAAAGTCACCATCAGAACTATCTATTTCGACTTCATCTTCTTTAACTTCCTCATTAATATTCATGTCATGAGTGACCATTTCTTGATCTTGATCATCCTTCATTGCCACATCTTTCACAATACTATCATCTTCATTAGACATTAGATCTTTCTCCAATTCTTTCAGCTTCTGCCTCAGCAAAGCCTTCTCAGAGAGCTTTCCAACAAGTTTGTCATTTGCTTTTTCTGGCTCCATCTTCCTTTTCAGAAGCTGAACTGGTTGAACTGGATGGGCTCTAGAAGTTGAAGCCTTCACTTCCTTTCCTCCAGCAGTAGGAACTAATCCATCTCTAATCCATACTAGATCCTACCTTCCAACTGGCCTATCACCTGCAGCTGTAGACATCATAGCACGGAATCTCCTTTGTTCTCTCTTTTTCTGAGTTCTTGTTTCTCTCATTTGTCTCCAACCACTCATTGGGAACTTTGGGTGAGACACTCCTTACCACCTTAAATGAGATGATACTGGAGGCTTCACCATCCTTGGTTGAACTGATTGCATTTTTGGCCTCATTCTTGGGCCATGATGTTGCTATTGAAATCCTCCAAATGGTCTTACAAACTGTTGATGCCCTCCGTATGGCCTTCCAGCCTGTTGATGACCACTATATGATGAACCAGACTGTTGTTGCTGACCACTGTATGGCCTAGTCACAACCCTTGGACTTCCATAGGGCTTAGCACCCTTGTGTTGTTTGAGCATAGCCCTTACATTGCTTGATCCACCAAAACATGGATGAACATGAGCTTCTTGGAATAAAAATGAAGCATCATCCTTGCCATAGTTCTCTGCAGAACCAAATATTCCTAGGTCTATCCCATCATAGAACAGACAATCATTATCAAAAAAATTCAAATCACCACTACCCATAGTGTAAAACCTCAGGCCAACATCCTTTCCAATTTTTTGAATTCCATTAATCACAATGGCCTTAGCCTTTTCTTTATCAGTACCACACCTGAAACAAATGAACCTCTCACTAGGTTCTTCCTGAACTCTTTTCCCTTTTGTTTCTTTTGCCATTTTCTCCATTCTCTCCTTGTGAAGTTTTTCTAACTCTACCAAGAGAACTCTAGGATTTTTTCCCTTTTTCTTTTCATCATTCAACTAAAAATCAATTGCTACCATATTGATTTCCACAAGATTGGGAAATGGATCACCATCAACTGTCATGACCCCTTTATCTTTTTCAGCATACTTCAACATTCCCTTCTGAATCAAATCCTACACACAATTGTGAAATGTAACACAGTTATTAATGGAATGCTTGAAAGAATTATGCCACTTACAATACTCCTTGCCAACCTTATCCCTTTCTTTGGGAATGTTGTGGCCTGGAGTCAAAGTTAAAAATTTATTTGCTAATAATTCATCAAATAGTGCATCTAATTTTGATAAATCAAAAGAATACTGCCTATGTGACACAACCACATTCTTTTTGGCTGGCTGTGTTACTAGCATACTTACAGGTTTGTCAGCTTTCCTTAATGTTTCACAAACCACAGGTTTTTTACCTATTACTTGAGCAACATATATGCTGATATCAATATCAAATTCAACCTCTTGGTAATAAGTTCCTAATGAGGCTGCATTTCTCTGCTGCTCTTCTCTGAGAATGGCCTCATAACTAGTTGCCCTTGAAGATAACTCAAACAGGTCTCTAAACATCATGCCTTCAAACTTTTTCCTAAGTTCAAAGTCTAAACTATTCTGGGCTAACCTTATAACTTCTATTTCTGGCATGTGCACATAGCATCTATTTTTTGCTTTTGTAAACCTGTCGATGTACTATTCTAAAGAACTGGGCATGAAACTTACTTTCCTTCTCATGCCAAGTATGGACAGAATTTTCTGGCAGGTTAATAAACCATGTAAATACCACTTTCGACAGAGAATGAGGAAAGAGTTTTAGTTTTGAATTA
Organism: Camellia granthamiana; assembly: GCA_036172215.1. Classification (NCBI taxonomy): domain Eukaryota; kingdom Viridiplantae; phylum Streptophyta; class Magnoliopsida; order Ericales; family Theaceae; genus Camellia; species Camellia granthamiana. The sequence goes on along the minus strand of CM069915.1, from coordinate 29,870,451 downwards.
TCATCATAATCAGGTTCTCCACACTGGAGAATGAACCTGTCTACATGTTCTATAGTTGACTAGTAAACTTAGGAATCCTATAGTTTCTTGGAATGGTAGTTGTTTCCACCCATGGAGGGTAAGGACTCCTAAACATTGATCTATCTGGCCTTCTCAGGCCTGGACCATACATTTCTTGTATGATGTTCATTATTTGCTGCCTATTATTAACCTGAGGATCTAAATATTGTTGTTGTTATCTCCCTCCTTGAACTTCTGGTTAGATGTAAGGAAAAGGAGGACCAGGCCCTCTAGGCCTTGGATGCATTATGTTAGGTTCATAATAGGCTTGTTGTATGACATGTTCCTGTACACTCTGAGGCCTTACTTGATTCAATGGCCTATTTCTCTATTCTTGATAACTAGGTCCATCAAATGCAGGAATACCATATACAGGAGTACCATACACTTGTGGCCTTAGTTGCCCCCCAAGTCTCATTCCCATATTATTTAAGTTATGATTAAACACTAAGTTTGTGGGGTATTCTCTCTCAAACACAGGATTTATGGCCATCCCCTCCTCATATCTTTCTTGGAGTGTGGAAGGTCTATAAAATGACACGGGTTCATTTAAATTTTCATGCTGTTGAGAGGTTACAGGTGGTATAAATTGTGCTTTATTTACCTGAGTCTCATCTTCAATCCTTCTTGATTGGTTGGGCTTGATGTTGGCTTTCTCAAACAAAGCCAGCAAGTCATCTATCATTACTTGGTTCTCATACGCTGTCACGACCCAAACCTGCCTCTATAGGTTTAGCATCGTAACCGGCCCAAAATCTTGGGATTATCGAAGGCCTCAGAGACAGATTAACAAAATATTGGGGGCTAGCGGAAGCAAATAACAAATATACAACGTCCATTGAGCTGTGCAGACTTATATGAGACAGAAAAATTTTAAACTTTTTATATACATATATACACATCATCCTTACGTCATCATATATATACAGATTAGACAAAATGGAACTTAGCCCTATTTACAAAACACACAATGACTTGTTTAATCAAACAAGAAAACAAAACTTCAACTTTAAATCACATAGCCATAACCACTTGACATATTCGAAACCTCCACGGGAGGCACATAGGTTGGCTGACAAAAACAAATTCCAGGCAGACGCCAGTAAGCCTAGTCATGCACCTGATCACCTACATACATAAATAATACAGTGAGCTGGAGCCTAGTGAATAATAACAAAGTAAAGGGTTTTAATGAATGATGTCCATCACAAAGTCAGAAATCAAAATTTATATCGAAAACAGATTCTCATCGGAAACAGAGTCTTATGCATATTCAGATTTCAAATCAGAAACAGATTCATATTCATATTCATATTCTTATTCATATTTCATACGGAAATCAGAATTCATGCTTAATCATACATGGTACATCCATTAGCGTTATCTTGCTTGTTAGTTCCATAAGGAACCTCCGGTACCGGGAACTTGTAATATACTTGAGCCACGGTATTGTTACCCCCGGGCAAGAGCCATAAGACCACGGTATTATTACCCCCAGGCCTTGCTTAAAAAGGCACGGTATTGTTACCCCCGGGCAAAGGCCTTGTGCTAAGGATGCCACGAATACATTTCAGAAATTTGGACAATCATTCATTCATACAAAACATTGCATTTCAGAAAATTGATCATTTCATAAGATCAGAAAATAATTAAAGTTAAACATAACTTTACAGAGTTATTACTCACAAATGGCTCCGCTATCAGATCAGATAATGCAAACAAATCAGATAGATCATGCAAACGATAGCGCGTGACGTACACAAACTCATAACATATACACATTGAAACACAATATTAATTCCTTGATCAAACTTGACTTTTCTTATCTTTTTTCTGTCTAAGTAGTCTGAAATTCTACTATGCTTATTCTTTTTTATTCAAATTAATCGAGTTCTCATTTCACATATTCTTTCATTACTAAATCATTCTTTTCTGAATAAATCAATTCCTTACTTGGCTTCTTAATCAAGTACTACTAAATTAATGACTTATTCTTTAATCAATTAATTAATGTTGATTGTTAGCTTATTAATCTTTATTGAGTCATAAATCATGTCTAGAATGCTTTGGAAAGAGATGAAAATAAAAATGTGAACTAAATGCAATTTTCCAAAATATGCTGAAAATAGGGTCTTCGCTCGAGCGGACCTTTGGTCGCTCGAGCGGTCTGCAAAGCTCTATAAAAATACTGGTTGGCCTTAATGTTCGCTCGAGCGGTGACTTTACCGCTTGAGCGGCCAGCAAATTTTTTGTGCTTTCAAAATCAACAAAATAATTTCCAAACACATTTTCAAAACTTAAACTCTTGTATGAACTAATTTAAACATGTAATTTTATTAATAAAGATAAACCCATGACTAATTTTTCAATTTCTAATACAAAAAATCTCTTTGATCATTAAGATTAAAACCAATAATTTCATGAATATAATAATTCCAACATTCTTCTTCTTTATTTTATAAAACATAAATTAAAGCTATAAAGCCCTTTTAAAATATTTACATGTAAGAAATTTAAATCAAAATCAAACTAATTTTTTATTCTCAAATAGAAATTATAATTTATTTCCAAATTTGTCCAAATTTAGATTTAATTTATTTTCTCCATATCAAACCCAATTCCAAACCCACAAATTTTAAAACATGAATTAAACTTTCAAAACTCTTGAAAAATTCATAATGCATGTACAATTGAAACTCAATTTCATGTTAAGACAACTAAATTCAAACCCAAAGTGATTAATTTCTAAATTAATTTCCATAAATTTGAACATAACTCCAATTTCTCATTTTCTTTTTAATTACATAAAATTGACTTCAAGCTCTTTCTATTTTCCTTCAAAACATGAAATTAAGGTCATAAACTCCTTAGAAAATCATTCACATGTATGAAATTGACATCAAAATTACTAATTTTATATTCTTATAAATTTTCTTCATATCAAACCCCAAATTCAAACTCATAAATCTTTTAAACATGAATTAAAGTCTCAAACTACTTATTTTCCAACTTATTTCCATAATCTTAAACTTAACTTAATTTGTAACCTCAACTTAATTCATAATCATAGATGTTCCAAAATATGTTTAATTTAAATAAAATCTTAAATTACATTACATGCATGGATTCAAAATCTAATTATAAAACCAAAACTCTATCTAACTTTAGGATTAATTCCAAATTTTCATAATCTTGATTTTCATAAAAACATTTCCTTTTCTCTTCAAAATATGAATTTAAATGGCTCAATTTCTTCAAAATCCAAGATGCATGTAAATATGGACTCAAATATTCATAGAATTTCCTCATGCATGTAACAATGGAACTTAATTTCATGCAAGATTATAAAAATCAAACTCAAAATAATTAGTTTCCATAAACATGAACTTACCTTAATTTTCCTTATCTTTTTGCTAATTCCTTTTAATCACATGATTTTGATTCCAATTTCATCTTTAATTATAAGTGTAATGTATGGATTCTACACAAATTAAACATAAATTCCATACCTTAAATTTGCTAGTTCTTCTTCTTCCTCAAAAACTAGAGTTCCTCTTTCAAATTTTTTTTTTTGTTTGTTCTCCAACACAAAAGAAACAATACACACACACACATATACACCACATGCACACATGCACATTGTCTAAGGCTCCCAACACAACACTTAACAAGCACACACTGTCACGACCCAAACCCGCCCCTATGGGTTTAGCACCGTAACCGGCCAGTAATCCGTGATTACCGAAGGCCTGCTTAACAGTAACAACAGTAATACAGAATACAAGGGCTGGCGGAAGCCAAAACAGTAATAAAAGATGTCCAATGAGCTGTGACAGTCTGTATGCAAAAAAAAAGACTTTTCATACATATTCACATTCAGAACCAAAACAATATATACATATATATACAATCATCCAGGACAGGGGCCTAATCCCTATTAGAACAGCACAGTACAGGTACAGTCAGTCTATACAAAAACAGAGACAGAAAAGATGAATCTAAAACACCCCAAAATGCCCTAGCTTGAAGGACTTGGAACCTCTCAGTGAGGCACAGTGGTTGGCTTGACAAAAAGGGAGTTAAACCCAACGCTCCTAGCTCCGATCCGGTGCCTGGACACCTACATATATATATAAATAGTGAGCTAAAGCCTAGTGAATAACATATGTGTAAAGAGGTTAGAAATGAATGTCCTTTCAGTATTTAAAACAGTCGGTTATAACAGTATATCAGTCATTTAGTCATAGCAGTCATATGTGGTATATCCCATAGCAAAACAGTACAGTAGGTCTTAACAGACCGAACAGTCAGTTGATGGCCATCATATCAGTAAACAGTAATGGTTCCAACATGGGAACCGACAGAGATCTCTATAACAGTAGCAGCAACAGTACAGTAATAGTAAATTGCTATGGATGCCACGAATACAGTTCGCAAATAGGACAAACATTCATTCAGTAAGAAACATCATTTCAGAAAGCAGTACAGTTGGTCATTCAGAAAATATTCATGATTGAATATATCTTTACAACATTGTTACTCACAGAGTTCTGGGCTACAGATTGGCTAGTGAGCGTCCTCGGATGCCAACCCTACACAGTTACAAGATAAACACACACTAAGTTACACACTTGGAAAACAATGACTTAGTCCCTAACTTGAGTCGGTGTGGTTCTATAGCATTATTCTCATTAAGATGCCTTAAACTAGACCTAGGAATGCCTATGATGGAATGAGGATGCAAAGATGCACTTTAAAACACTTTTCAAATTTTTGCTGAAACAAGGGTCCCGCTCAAGTGTGGTTTCTCCGCTCGAGCAGACATGCAGACAAAAGAGATACGCTCGAGCGTGACTTTCCTCACTCGAGCGGAGTGCAAAAGTACTGGATGCATGAGATTCACGCTCAACGGGCGCTTGACCCCCGCTCGAGCGTGAGACACAAGTCCTCGCTCGAGCGTGCATTCCCTCGCTCGAGCGAACTGTAAACACATGCAAAGTACTGGATACACGCATTTCACGCTCGAGCATTACTTTACCCGCTCGAGCGGGATGCATGTACTCAGAGTGTACGCTCGAGCGTGGATCCAAAATCTGGAATTTCCAGATTTGCCTCCAAGTATGAAACTCAACATTTAAAGCATCAAATCGATCCTTTTGGGCTAATTTTCTGGAAAACACTTTAAAACTCATAATATGACATGTTTCAAAGATCAATTTACAAAATCAAAGCCCAAAGGTAGTTCAATTGAACCCATTTCCAAACAAGACTTCAATAACATGATGTACATGCAACATGCATGAATTTAATCAACTTCAAAGCTTCTAATACAAGAACAAATGAGTCAATCCTTCCAAAAACATGCTGAATTCATGGACCAAAGCTAGAATATGGACATGCATGTGAGGATTTCCATGAAATCAACCTCAAAACTCAACAATGTATACATGCATGCATAAATTCCTACTCAATTCAACATATTAAGCTAATTCATGCCTTAAATCACTAACCTTACCATGAATCATGCAAGAACAACTAGAATTCAAGTTCAAGAAGATGATTCTCCTACCTTAGGTCTTCAATTCCAAGTCTAGAAGCTCAATTATACAATCTACTCTTCAATTCTTCTAATTCTTAAGCAAATATTGATGAACTCAAGCTTACTACCAACTCTCTAGCTCTCTCTCACGTTTTTGGTCTCTAGAGGAAATGAATGGCATATCAAACATGAGAGAAGTAGAAAAAGAATGGTCTAGGATTGTCCACTAAGTGGCAATTTGGTAAATAAGCCAAACTAATGTAATTTAACATTATTTAATCCAATTTAATTGCTCCAAATCACACTTTAATTAAACATATCATAAAATCACATAAATTCTAATTAGCATAAAACGCTAATCAATTTCTAATTCGGCCGTCGATAAGGCCTTCAATTTGCAGTTCAAAACATAAAGCATGAACAGATCAATTAATAGTCAAACAGATAGAAATGCGTTTAAACTAATACACTCAATCAATCAGTCACTTAACATGCTTAATCATAGATTAGCACTAATCAGTGGTGAGGGTTGTCACACACACATACACCACTAGATTTCTCAGTACACCCACATAGATTTCTCAACACACCATCACTGCACATACACCCACAATTTTAGATCCTTCCATAATTCAATTTATGGTTAAGATTAATTTACTTAAATAACACTTAGTCCTAATAAATCTTGATTAACACATAATTAAGTAATTATAACTAATCTCAAATCCCATATAGTTTAATTAGTCTATTATGACTTCCATTAGTGCCCAATTAATTATATTTAATTTTACGAATCTGAATCAGATTTTTAGTCGAATTTCCAAAAAGTTCCAAATGTTAAATTAAACTTATTTCTATCCTCAATTTTGGTTTCTTAAATTATTAAAGTCTTCAATTTTAGATTAAACTTCAAAATCTTCGCCAATAAATTACATATTCAATTGAACACCTCATGAATAAATTTAATTCATAATAATCTTAATTCCTAATTCGTTTAACTTAATTAACTTAAATTCGGACGCAATTAATCAAATCTCAATTTTATAAATCTGAATCGAATATTTAATTGAACTCCCATATGGTTCGATACCCGAAATTAAAATAATTCAATTCACCATTTGTACTATCTTAAGCCATTTAGGCTTTCAATTTCTAATTCCAAAATAAATCATCAATAGAATCACATACGAATCAGTCTCCATAATTTTCATAAATCTCAGATTAAATTAGAATAATTGGCAATTAAAATTCAAATCTCCTTCATTAATTAAGTGCTAATCATTTTACGTGATAAGGTCGTTACATACGCAGACATGGAACCAATAGTTTGCTGAGTGTGCAACAGAAGAGCCCTTCTTGGATCAACAGAAGGGCAACTAGATTGGCCATTTTTGGCCATATTTTGGCCATTTCCTTGGCCTATTTCCTGCGTGGCCACTGAATGGCCATCAGCTAGGTTGTTTTGCACTCCTTCAAGACCATCTTCCAGCTCTTCTCCATCTTCAACCCTTTTCTCAGGGTCTTCAAATTCTTCCCAGCCATCACTCCAAATTAGACAGGTCCCACTGGACGTACCAAAATATGTTAGCAAAAATCTAGTTCATGCCAAATCGACAGAGGAGATTCGACAGAGAAACCAAAGTTTTCACAAACAATAAACAGATCAAGCAATTGTGGTTTGAATGTCCTAAGCCTTGACAAATTCAAGGACTTATTTGGAGATTGTAATGCAAGAAACAAAGTGTGAATAAACTGAACATCGATTGAAAAACAAGTAAACTTGTCATTTAACTACAAAAACTAAATTACAAGTTCAATGTGCATGACAATCGATAGAGGAAAGTTTAGCCACAGAGGCTAAAATAGTAAACAGACTACTCCTAAGTACAGAAGCTATTGCTAACTAAGTTAAATTACTCCTAATTTCATATGGGTTGTGAATTTGATTGCAGCTCCTCTTTTCTTCAAATTTCCAACCTTTATGTTGTTGGCTTTGCTACTTCTCTACTGCTACGTGTCCCATCATGGGGCAAATTTCCTCCACTTCCTGCATAACTGCCCATGATCTTCATAATCGCTGGTAGTTGCTTCTTTGTTGTAGCATTTTTTCTTACGCACTTGTTTGCACCCAAACCACGTGTCTTGTCTCACTTGCATGCCTAACTCCATGACTTGACACCTGGTCCACGTTCACTGCATTATCAGAGGAATCGACAGAAGAAACTGCATCTGCCACATCTGTTCCTTAAATGGCTTCAACTGCCTCTTGCTCTGAATTTTGGAGTCCATCCCTTACTGTAAACTTATGGTTTTCACTCCTTTCATCCCTTGGATCAACCCTCTATATTTACTATGTTTATTTGACAGAGAATATAAATTTTAGTGCCAACACTCATATATAGAATTTAAAGAGAAAATCCTAAAAATCCCTCTTTATTTTCTCTTTGGACTTTCCTATCAAGAAGAGGGAGACGGTAATGGTTTCCCCACCTCTCCGATCTCCCTCTCTTCTCTCTCCCCGTCCCTCAAATCTTTCTCTGATTCTCCTTCAAATTTGGTCCTTAACTCAGATATGATGTTTGCCTCATCAATTCGACGATCACAACCCTACCTTCTTTAACGATCACCTTAACTTCAATGTTCTATCTTGACCAATGAATATGTGGATTTCAGATTTCCAGTTGATAGTTGCAGAGCAATGTAGTCTTAGATGAGTTTGGTGGTGACTTAGATCTGATTTTTTTTTTTTCTTCTTAATTTTTAGTTTGTTAATTTAATAATTCTTCCTATGTGTAGGTTTGTTTCCTTCCCTTGTAAGGCATTTTCTCCTCTATGGAGACTTATCCTTCATTCGATAGAGGTTATTTATCTCTTTTTGAGATCTGGTGATACCATTATATCGGATTAATCTGATCTTTTATCGATTTTGCAATAAAAATTTTCTTTCCCATCAGAATATATATATATATATATATGCAATTTAAATTGTAGATTTCCAAGAGTCAAAACTCCTCACCTACAATCATTACCCACATATTTTATTAGCAATTGAAGTTACATTACATTCCTATGAGCATTCACACTATCACTCTGCAAATCATCTATGCCGTTTTTGGTCCATAGTAATGGACAATAATGTTATATAATAGTTAATAAACTCAATTACAAAATAAAAGGGAAAAAAAAAGATTCATTCCTAAATAAAATTCATTATGAAATCTACTCTCAAACAAAGCGAAGGCTTGATTTTTCAAGAATACCGAATTTCAAAATTATCAACTGCGGTTATAATCATATTGAGCAAGGGCCTGCTCCAATACATTTTGCATAATCAATTTTTTTATTTTGTTGTTTGTTTTAGTTTTTTATATCCTCTAGTTATGGTTGATTTGATTAAGTCGTTTAGTAGATGCTTCAGCATTTTAACAACTTGGGTTTTTGTTGTATTATTCCCAAATATGCGATAGGTAGTTTTTATATCCTTCTGATCATTTGTGCAAAGAATGCATGGATATATTAGGAATTAATAAGAAATCATTTTAAAGGAATTTGAGATTCAGGAGCTTTGAAATTATTGTCAAAAATAAAAATAAAATTAAAATTAAAACTAAAGAAGAAAGCAATGCCATTAAGATTGAGCAAGATGTGTGAAAATTTTAGTATTTGATTGAGAATCCAGAAAATGGATACTAGAATTTCCCAAGAATACAGACATAGGATGAAAATTGAATGAATATATTGTGGAATTGTCAGCATGATTCTTTGAATCACATATTAAAAATTTGAATTAAATATTAAAAATCTTGAATCACATATTGGTCATTGATATAAATTTGAATCACATATTAAATTAGAAAATAATTTAGATCACCAATTTTGGACTCCCAAACCAATCACAAGTGATGTGTCATAAGTCACATTACTTGGGAATTCTGTTAAAACATAAAATTTGTGTAATGACTGCTTGTCATATCTTTAGGGGGTGTTTGTGATGATTCAAAATTAATGAGATATAATTACTCTATTAAATTTTGAATTCGGACATAAATATATGAATTTGTAGCATCACTCATTTTATGGAGTTGCCAACATGACTCTTTCTTGGGTTTCTTTAATTGGGCGGTGGTTTTACGTGACATTATTATTTTAAATTTATGAATTTCATCCATTATACAAATTATAAAAATTTAAAATTTTTAAAATTATACCACATTATTTATTAATATATTAATTAATATACCAACTAATCCGTATAATTTTATTCTTGATTGAAAGTTGCCAAAATGTCATCTAAAAAATAAATTAAATTAATACAGATTGGTCAACTGAGGTAATGGTTAATGATTAGGATATGTCAATATTACATTTAATTTTATTTAAGAATGGTTCTTATATTTTATTTTTATAATTGAATTTGTTAACTATTATAGCTTCTTCTTTTAGGTTACTTTTATGGCTATTGACGGTCATATTAAGACAAAATATTAATACTCTATCTGTCTTAAATTATTAATTTCTTATTTTATTTTTCATTATTTTAAAATATTTAAATAGAAGACAAAAATAATATAAATTTTATCTTTTATCTTTTTTTTAAAATTCAATAATATTAATATTTTTAAAGTGTAATAATTATACTATAAAAATGTAATTTTAAAAAGTTAATATTTTTGAATTGTAATAATTGTAGTATTAAAAAAAGTTGAATTATTCAAAAAGGACTAATATTTTAAGACGGATAGATAGAGCATTCTTGTGCATGTTAGATATTGACTATGTTAAAAAAATTAAATTTAATATTTGAAAAATAATATACAAATCCACCTTACAGATTTATTTTTTACACTTAATGATGTGTATATGAGATGATTGGTTGATGATTAAAAAAATATAAGAGATATTATTACCTTAAATTCTTTAATAGAGTGTAATATTATTGGATTTGAAAAATAAATTAATTTTTTTAACGTAAATAACATACTCCAAACATTATTATCTATAGAAAAATGACCAAACACAACACAATAAACACACATGTATTACAAAGGGGCGAGACTAACTGCACATCCCAAACACAACACAACAGACAATAGACACACATGTATCTATAGAAAAATGACCAAACACAACACCTTATCTTTGTGAAATATCTGTCTTTGATTCTGCCTTTATGTGATCCTACTGTAATCCATGTCATCAAGTGTGAATTAATGGAAACATTAAAAGTCAAAAAAAAAAACAAAAACTATATATAGAGGATCTGCATTCACTGTAAAATCACACCCTAACAGTAAAAGACATTGAAGAGCTAAAATGGCACCACCAACAACAACAAAAATCATCTTTTTGACCCTCCTAGTGCAACTTTGCACCACCACCATCTCCACCACTGTCGCGGCCAACACCACCAACGCCAAAACCGGAACTGGAGGGAAAATCCCCGCCATTTTCATCTTCGGTGACTCACTGCTCGACACGGGCACCAACACCTTCCTTCCAACTGGTTTCAGAGCCGACCACGCGCCCTACGGGGAAAATTTCCCGGGACGAGTCCCGACAGGGAGGTTTTCGAATGGAAGACTAATGTCGGACATGTTGGCCTCACACCTAGGAATAAAATACACAGTTCCATCATTCCTGGAACTGGGATTGTCGAACGAGGACATCGTAACAGGTGTTTGTTTTGCGTCGGCTGGATCGGGATACGATGATACGACGAATGCGGCAGCGGGGATAATTCCGGTGTTGAGGCAGGTGGATTACTTGAGGATGTATATAACGAGGCTTCGTTCGGTTGTGGGAGCAGTACAAGCTAACCGTACTTTGAACGATGCTTTGGTTGTGGTTAGTTCGGGAAGTAACGACGTTACTATCGGTTTCTATGATTCCCTATATAGGCCTGGTCTCTTCATTGGTGCTTATCATGATTTTCTTCTAAGTAGGCTTCAAACCTTTGTTCAGGTTCGACCTCCCATCCCCCCCTCCCTCTCTCTCTCTCTCTCTCTCTCTCTCTAGATCTCTTGCATGGTTGGTTGTAACATTCTTTTTTTGTCAGGTTTGCACGTTAAAATTTTGTGGATCAAATAACTCAAATCACTCAAAATGATGTTGTTTTAAGTGTAAAACGATGTAAAACGACGTCGTTTTGACAGATTTGAGCCATTTGAGTCACAAAATTTTGAGTTACCAAACATTTTCCTTTTAAATATGGGCCGTGATTAAATTTTTGATATAACAAGACGGTTACAAATCAAACACATCAGATTTAAAATTTTTCAGTATTATTTAAACACATCAAATTTAACTAATCAAAAAAATTTCAGTATTATTTGAAATTTTTTAGAATTATCATGTTGTGATTCAAATGTATTTTATACATAAATCTTATATTACACAAATTTAATCTTTATCTGCACATTTTTATTTGGGATAAATTCGGAAGAGTCAAGTGGAATTTATAGAATATTATTGTAAGATTTTCCTTAATTTGTTGGTCAAATCCTATCCATCTACAGAACATTCTATGTTGGATTTTGTTATTGTTTTGGCAATGCTAGATTTATTCTACTTTTTTAATGTGAATTACTAGTCATCAAATAGAAATGTTAGCAAATATTGGAGTTTTCAATTTATTTTTAGCAGGACTGCACTGAAAATTTTGGAAGATGAAATATTGTAAGATTTTTTTATATAAAAAATTTATACCTATAATAGAATTTAGAGTCTGATTTTATTCACACACTCAAAAAGTGGGTGAATAATACACTTTTTTTTATTGGTAAAAATAATAGAGTCTACACTTTTAGGTGAGGTCAATACACTTATTCACACACTCAAAAAGTGGGTGAATGATACACATTTTTTGATTGGTAAAAATAATAGAGTCTACACTTTTAGGTGAGGTCAATACACTTTTTGAATATGAAATCCATTATTTTGAATCAATAAATTGTTCACATACTTTTCTTAAAAGTTTATCAATTTTTTATGAGAGAATTTACAAAATTGAAACTTTTCTTAAATTAGTACCTATTTTTTTTTTTTTTTTGTCAATTTTGTCATTAAACACTATAAATAAACAAGTAAAAAGAGCATAACCTTGTTTAGGAAAAACTTTACAAAATCCAAACTTAAAGATTCAAAAAATAAATCAATAAAGATTCTGGTCATACATATAGAGCTACTCCACCTATATTTCATGTAAATTGGTTCTCTGATAGAATGTGTTCCGCTGTGACTATTTTTAATACCTGCTTTTGCTTGGTTGGCGGGACCGAGTAGGTTCATAAGAAGATTGAACTCACATGATGTTTTGGGAAAAACAATTCATAAAATCTTTCAATGGGATAAGAAACTTGAGAAGATTGAAGAACTTTGAGTGAAATTTATTATAAAATAATGTAATTTATGGATTAATCGAGCACTTCCTTCTTTTTAGTATTGTGACTATTTTGTAAAAGTGCAGGAACTGTACGGTCAAGGGTTGCGTAATATGATAATATTTGGGCTACCTCCAATTGGATGTTTTCCAGGTGAAATCAGTGCCAAATTCAGGATTGACAGATCATGTGTGGAGAATGAGAATTCTGATTCTCAATCTTACAATCAAAAGCTTGTTGCTCGCTTGGCTCAGTTACAGCCCTCTCTTCCTGGCACCAAACTTGTCTATGGTGATATCTACACCCCTCTTTATGATATGGTGAAAAATCCCCTAAACTATGGTAAAACCTCAAAAATCCTCGTATATCGAAAAATTGATTCATCATTCAGTACTAATAATCATGTGGGTGGTGGTTGTTTTTAACAGGTTTTGAGGTAGTTAACAGAGGATGTTGTGCAACTGGATTTGTGGAAACAGGGCTTTTCTGCAGTATTTCAACACCAGTGTGTCCGAATCCTGATAAGTTTGTGTTCTTCGATATAGCTCATCCTAGTGAAGCAACCTACCGACATGTCGCTCAATCTCTACAGAAACAAGCTCTTCCCCAGTTCTTGTGAGATTGAAGGCAGCCGATTAAAGCACTAGACTAACACACACACACACACCCCACCTCACCCAAAAAAAAAAAAACATTCATGTGAAATTTAGATTCATCGTGGGCATGAATTGTCCAATGGTTTCTTTGTGTGAATCACAGTCTGTTTCATATATATATTTTCTGCTTTGCAATCCGTTTCATGTTTGGTGGCTGAGTTAATAAAACGTTCTCGAGCATATATTGATGCTTGCAGTTTAGATGAATCTCTTTTTAAGCTTTTCCTTTCTTTGTTTTCTGACTTTGAAACTAATGTGGGTTTGCCCGGTGACAGAGCCAGAAATAC